>CABHPP010137159.1:899-97325 GCA_902168425.1 Peromyscus attwateri | reverse complement strand
GGTGTCCTCGTGCAGAAGTCCCCCTCTGTACACTGAGGGGCTGGCAGCTGTGGTGGGTGAGGAGGGCTGAGAACTGGAGCAGCATTACCCATGAGAAGCTAAGTCCCACTCACAATGGTGAGCCAGCAGTGCAGAGGAAGGTGTGGTGGAGGCTCCCAAAGCCATGGAGTCGGCAATGCCCAGTTACCATTCAGCTGGGAAATGGTTGGTCATTTGGCTACCCTGTAATCACCTGGATGATTGTGAGGCTTCCTGGTGGGGTTCCACAGGAGCTGGCAGATGCTTTTCACACAGATGTGACCACACATACACACATACACACACACACACACACACACACACACACACACACACACACACATTCATGGAGACACACACTGACACATATAGACACACGGACACACACAGAGACACACACACACACAAACAAACAGACATACATACACACACAAATGCAGACAGACACACACACATAAACACACATAAATACACACAAAGAAACATACGTACAAGCAGACA
The DNA here is from genome assembly GCA_902168425.1 of Peromyscus attwateri. Classification (NCBI taxonomy): domain Eukaryota; kingdom Metazoa; phylum Chordata; class Mammalia; order Rodentia; family Cricetidae; genus Peromyscus; species Peromyscus attwateri. The sequence continues at coordinate 96,806 of CABHPP010137159.1, read as the reverse complement.
TGCACACAGAGAGGCATGCACACACACACACACACACAGAGCACCATCATTACAGGGCATCACTTGGAACCTAATACTCTCATAGAAACCCCTGCTGCCTCCCTTTGCCTTAGAACAATACCCAGGAGCCTTTGCTCAGTGTTCAAAGCCATTTGTGGCTCAGTGGTCTCTAGTTGCCTCATTTCTTCTTGTTCCCCATTTTCACACTGTGACTGCTCCATGCAGGCTTTGGGGAGCACCTCCATTGCATTATGTCCATGATCTATCATGGCTCTGCTTCTGCTCCTACCAGCCTTCCTTACCCCCATCTCTGGAAACCTCATCCTTTCTCTCACCTAATTCCCATCTCCTCAGGACCACCCCCCACCCCCGCCCAGCCCAAGCAGGACTGGCTGTGTTGTCTGTTGCCACCATCCCTGAACATTTTCTTCCCGTTCCATGTCAACACATTCACATTTCTCACAATAAAAAATATCCTTTTCAGCCGGGCAGTGGTGGTGCACGCCTTTAATCCCAGCACTCGGGAGGCAGAGGCAGGCAGATCTCTGTGAGTTCGAGGCCAGCCTGGTCTCCCAAGTGAGTTCCAGGAAAGGCGCAAAGCTACACAGAGAAACCCTGTCTCGAAAAACAAAACAAAACAAAACAAAACAAAAATATCCTTTTCATTATGTAGGCACCTTTGCTGTGGTTGGTCCTGAAGATGCAGGAGAGAACACAGATGTAATCTCTGCCAACCTGGAGCAGAACTCAGTCCCACACTAAGTGGGTTGTACTCGATGGCACTGGCTCAGCTCTGAGAGGCAGGACAGGCTCACATAATTCCCTAGACACAGTCAGGTGATCAGTATTTGATTTAACAAATGAATGAATGATCCAACAAATGAAAGGTAAGGTGTGTCAGTGGAAGGTGGCTGCCATGAAGCCACGTTTTGCTGGGTGGAAGGAGCTGGGACTCTGCCCAGAAGCACAGAAGCTGCCTTCTACAGGGCTGGGCTCCCAGGAACTAGAAGCATTCATGCAGAGGGAAGCCATCTGTCAAAAAGGTTCCCGAAAAGACTCAGAACTGGCTAAGGCTGAAGCTACAGTGCCATAGGCTCTCGGCCCAAGCCCCTCACTGACTTGATGTACAACCACAGGTAGACCTTGGGGAGAGGACACAGTCTCTTTGAGTCTCAGTTTTCTCATCTGCACCCCTCTCCCAGTTTCTCCATGGAGACACTAGATCACAAGCAGCCAACCCTAGAGCCTTTTGTTAACGCAAGGAAAACTGGACTCTTCTTCCCACATGTCGGTGACTTCCAACCATCCACTTCCACAGCAGATTGTGGATAGAGTTAGGACGCAGCCATGGAACGCGCACCAAAAAAATAGGACATGTGTTTGGGGGATGATGGGAGAAAACACGAGTGGAAGATTTTATGACAGAGGGAAAAAGAAGTTGGTAAGACAGTTATGTGCTCTGGTGCAGGCTGGAAGGCTTCCTGGGAGAGACAGCGTGACAGTTAAGTACTGAGCAGGAGTGAAATCCTTAGGGAAAGGAGAAACTGCTGTGAATACAGGTCTGAGTCAGCAAGGCAACCTCACCAGGGCCCCAAGGATGCTTCAGCACAGGATGCTTTGGCACATCACATGCTCATCCCTAACCTGGAGCAAATGACTGTCATGCTTTGAATGGTACATGTCCCTCAACGGCCTGTGAGCCAACAGCGTGGTTCCCAGTCTGTGGTATTATTAGGAGGTGACAAGACCTTTAAAGGGTGGGGACCCAACAGGAGAAAGTAAGGTAATTAGGAATGTGTCATGGAAGGCAGATTGGAATCCAGCCCCTCCCACCTCTTTGTTTTGTTCCCCCAGAAGGAAACAGGCCTTAGGGGTCTTTTCCACCATGCTGCTCTCGAGGTCCTGTGTGTGATATCCTGAGTCAAAAAACAACATGGCTGGACAGCCATGGACCGAAATCTCGGAAACCATAAACCCAGTAACATCTTTACTCCTTTGAGCTGACTGTCGGGTCACTTGCCACAGTGACAGAAAGCTGCCTAATCCAACTGGAGAGACCTGGTTTGAGAGGCTAGGCTTCCTCAGAGAGAACAGACGTGGATGCATCTCTGCTGGGGTAGTGCTTTGCCCTTTCCATTCTATTTTGTTTTTCTGTTTCCTGTCTTCATCCAGCCTGCGTCCTTCAGCCCCACGGACTCCGAGCCACCCATCCTGCAGACTGAGTACAGGCGTGGAGACCACATCTGGGTTCTGGGCTCAGAAGACAGGGGTCCCTGCAGGGGGCTGATGTACCCAGGGGAGCAGAGTATAAGTAGAGAACCTTACTGCATAGGTCATCAGCCAGGCTCGGGGTTTCCCACTGGGAGCTTGGAGCAGAGGCTGTTAACAGGGAATGGCCATCTTTGCCTGAGCCACTCATCAATGTGAGGCCCTGCCTGCTAGCCTGCTCCCCACAGTTCTGCCTGGCTGTCCAGACCCAGCATTCACAGCTCTGTGTAAGCTCGGGACTCTGTAGGGATGTGGGGACATGGGTAATAGGACACGTTCAGAGGCCCTCCCCATCAGCTGCTAGAGGAACTAGGTCAGAGAGGATCACTGTGCCTTCCCCTACAGTTGACTTCCCCCTACCTCTTTCCTCACTACCCTGCAGTTGACTTCCCCTACCCTCCCTCCTCACCACCCTACAGTTGACTTCCCCTCTACCCTCCCCCCTCACCACCCTTACACTTGGCTTCCCCTCTACCCTCCCCCTCACCACCCTTACACTTGGCTTCCCCTCTACCCTCCCCCCTCACCACCCCTACAGTTGGCTTCCCCTCTACCCTCCCTCCTCACCAGGACAGTAACCAGAGGCAAACTCCTACAGGCCACTAGTAAAATAGCTCATAAGAGACGGGGAAACTGAGCCTGGAAAAAGGAAGAGAGCTGCCTGAGACCCCAGGGTGAACCAGTTATGGCAGAGAAACAGGTGTCCTGATGCTGGTCCTGTTTGTCATGCACTAAATCAGTGGTTCTCAACCTTCCTAAGGCCATGACCCTTTAATACAGTTCCTCATGGTGTGGGGACCCCCAGCCATAAAATTATTTTGTTCTTACTTCATAACTGTAATTTTGCTATTGTTATGAATTGTAATGTAAATATCTGAAATGCAGGATATCTGATATGTGACCCCCGTGAAAGGGTCAATCAACCCAAAGGGATGGTGACCCACAGGTTAAGAACCACTGCGTTGAAGCCTAGCACCCTAACCTCAGCCTCTGTCCATGGAGCCTCTCTCTGTCAGACAGTGACATCTGGGAACTAGGCCGATGAAAGCTGCAGGAAAGCTAAGGCTCGCTCCCACAGTCCTCTTGCACCGCCTCTGACCCCCTTTCCCTAGGCCTTGGCTACACCTTCCAGGATCCTGCCCCTAGCTTGCCTTGGCCTCACCCCACCTCAGCACCCATGGCCCCCTCATAGCCCCCCATGGCCCCCTGAAGCTTTAGGCTGTTGACAAGGGTTTGCATTGAGACCAAGTTCTAAACATGGCCACACATTTCTCTTTCAGCTTAGTCCAACAACAACAACAAAGAAGCAGAACCACAAGTAAGGTTTATGATAAACACACATTCTAACTTCCTGGTTTCCATTCATGGGTGTGGGGAAGAAGACTAGGGAACACCCCAACCTCACCACTCTGCTCAAGTCTGTATGGTGAGTTCTAAAACTGCAGAATTGCGTCTGTTCCATCTACCTCGCACTTCCCACCAACTCGGAGCATGTGGCAGACTCTCTCCTCAGAGGAGCTAAGCTCACTGAAGGCAGTTACAGGTTCAATCTGCACAGTCAGACACACTCAGGGATCCCACCTCCGCTTTGTCTCTGGGACTCACTCAGGCTTAAGACAAGAGGCTGTCAGCAAAACAGTGATGTTCTAGAGTGCTAAGCCCAGGTTCTTCTGCTCATTCCACTGAGGGCAGCTGCCCTTGGGAAGGCTTCATCTGTGGCGTGTTGAACTGGGATCCCTGGGTAAATAAAGTGAGTCCCGGGCTATTTCCCCATGCACCACTGTCCAAAGTCTTATTCAGCATTTGAACTGGTCTCTGATGGACTTTGGTGTGAAGAGAGCATTGATTAGAAAGCATCCCTGCTGTCCCTTTCAGGGTCAGTGGCTACAGCTGTGACATGGCATGCCAGAGGCATTTTCTGCCCTGGTTCCAACCTCACCAAGGAAGAAATTCAAGCCGCGGAATGTTGTTTGAGATTGATGTGTGTTTGTGTGTGTGTGTGTGTGTGTGTGTGTGTGTGTGTGTGTGTGTGTGTGTAGCAACAAGCAAAAGCACAGGTCAGAGAACAACTTCCCTTGTCATTTTCTAGGCACCTTACACTTTTTAAGGCAAGGCCTCTCATTGGCCTGGAACACTACCAGGTAGGTTAGGTTAGCTGGCCAATGAGCTTCCAGGGACCTGCCGATTCCCACCTCTCTGTCCATCATGGGATTACAAGAGCACACCACCACGTCAAGTGTTTTACGTGAACTCTGGCTCCAACTCGTCATTTTGAGCTTGCAAAACAAGCACTGTGCAGACGGAGCAATTCCTGCCAACCTGGGAAGCTTGTCTCCAGGAGATGGTTTGATTGTTGGGGGTTTTTTTATGTTTCAGATTTAGAACAAAATGGAAGACTTTTCTAGCCTCTAGGTGAGGCTTTTGGGCTTGAAGGGTGAGGCCCCTAAGACTGTTAGGTCAGGGGGTCACTAACCAGCTTTGCTGAATTGATGAGCTCTGCCTTCACAAACAGAGACTCTAGCTCAAAAGCTAAGGGGGCAAGTGACTGAGGAAGAGCTCAACTGCGACCTCTGGCATCCAGGTGCACGCTTACATACCTGCATGCCCATCCTCATGCACATACTGCAGTCAACCCTCCTTGTGCACACATGCATACACACATGAGCATGCATACATACATAACACACACACACACACACACACACACACACACACAATTATTTCTATTTAAATTTATTGTCTTCTACTACCATAGACATTGCTTCAGGCCATATGCTTGGTTTCTTGCAGTAGAGATGAATCAGATGTAAGCATACAGGTCCTAGGAAGAAAGATGGTACCAAAAGGACAGTGAGAGAGAGAGAGAGAGAGAGAGAGAGAGAGAGAGAGAGAGAGAGAAAAGAGAGAGAGAGAGAGAGAGAGAGAGAGAGAGAGAGAGAGAGAGAGAGCTGGGAAGCCAGAATGGGGCAGCCATTCTGTGTTGTGTGAGGTGAGGAAAGAATTCAGAATGGCAGGTATCTCCAACAAGAACATGGGGATGAAAAGAACCCAGCTCCCTGAAAGGACCTTCCCAGCTATCTTTCCAAGGGCTCTTCACAGTGACTGTGGTTTCCTGTCTCCTTTGCCAGCCCTCTCATCCTCCCCAGCTGTGCAAACATTCGGGTGAGGTGACTGGGTGTAAGTCACCATTCCAGAAATTTAGTGCAGTGAGGCCCACAGAGAGGCATTTGAATGATGAATATCACCTCAAGTGACAATGGGCCCCTGTGAACACTCGGCTGGTCCTCAAGGACCCATTGCTCAGTAACAGTATGAGCCATACAAACAAACAAAATCACCCTAAGTGATCCCGCCAGGCACCAGCTCTCAGCTCCATCTCACAATAAATAACTGTGTCCAACCCCGAACCCAGGGTGGGGGCATGGATTAGCAAGGAAAATGGCTGTTCAGAGACAAGGATTTCCTCCTTTCCAGAAGCTTCTGTCATCTCCTGAAGCTGTCCCATCAACGCGCAGGGGTGAGGAGGACAGGCCTGAGACAGCAACAGGTGGTTCCGAAGACTCAAGCAGACCTGTGTCCCGTGAAAGACCCCAGATATGGGGCTGAGATGTCACATGGGACAGAGAACCAAGTGAGGGATGCCTGCATCCTTTGAGCATTGACATTAGTCTCATTTGCACATCTGAGTAGAGTGTCAGATGAATGTTATCATTTCCTGTTTACATAGGAAGAAACAGGCTGCTGCAGAGCCACTCAGCTGTGAGCAGAGACAGCCCGAACCTTAGGCGGGACACATCTGTGCATCCATACTTCCTGCTTGTCTGTCACAACAGACACAGTGAGGCCAGGGAGGCACAGCCAAAGGTGCAAATGACCCCAAGGTGGGGTCATCTAAGGAAGGGCCTGCACCTCAGTAGAACTCTTTAAATGTGGTCTTCTTGGCTGCCCCTTGTCTTTCTCAGCTGGAAGTTGTTCTAGAATACCCTCTGGGCCCTCTGCATTGGCCCAGGTCCCCTTGAGAAGTCGCCATTTCAGGATATCCTTGTGAAGGGTACGGACTTTTCTGTGCATGACCCTCAAAAGTGAGTGAGCAACCAGTTCACAGTCATCCCTTGGCTGTCCCAGACTCTACCAGAAAACACAAAAGGAAGTGTGCACATGACCATGTTTTGCAAACACAAATCAACTGTATTTTAATCTATAACAGAATCCAGCAGCGTCCTGCCTTACCCAACACAAGATAAGTTCAATGTTTATTTCTTGGAGCCCCTTCCCCTGTTCCCTGGTTAAGGGAAGAGTCATGACAGAATGATGACTATCCCCACACATATGCTACTAAAACTATGAATAGTGTCCCAACTCCTCATCCTTATTACTATTCTTGCCCCCCACCATGTTCCTGTCTTTGCCATGGCTACATCACATCCTTTCGGGGAAAGGCTCAATCTGAAGACTGCCCCTCCCACCTCCGCTTTCACCCCCTGACACCCTGGGCTGAAGGGCTGGCCCTCAGCTCCATGTCTACAGTTCCAGGCCAGGTCTTCTACTCAAGGCCTCTAGCTTGTGGGGAGAAAGGAGGGCACTGTGTTCTTCACAAGGGGTTTGTAACTCCCATCTCAGCTCACTGTCACCCCATCAGTGAGGGTGACAACTCACCAGCAGCAGACACAAAGCTGACAGTGAGCGTCGGTGTGAGCCTTCTCCCTCCAGCCAGACTCTATATGCTGCCTGTGTGGTGTCTCGCGTTTCAGCTCTATGCTGCAGGCCAGGTGAGGCTTGACAAGATCTAGAGCCACCTAGAAGACAAGGGTCTGGGCATGCCTGTGAGGGATAATCTGCATTAGGTTGACTGAGGTTAGAAGATTCATCTTAACTGTGAGCAGCAGTAGCATCCCATGGCCTGGAGTCCTGGGCTGAAGGAAAAGAAAAAAGGGAGCTGAGCACCAGACTCATCTCACTCTGCTTCCTGACTATGGACATAATGTGGCCAGCAGCCTCATGTTCCTAACACCATGCCTTCCCCACCAGGATGGGCCTCCTGGAGACCTGCGAACCAAAACAAGCCCTTCACTTCGTCCATTGCTTGAGTCTGTGTTTAGTCGCAGAAATGAAGAAGCAGCTACCATAACTCTGCAAAAGAGAACACAAGTTCACTGGGTGCGTGTACAATTGCACCATATGTGCTGAATCTACATTTACATATGCAAATCCACAGAGAAAGGTTTAGAACAGGGCTGCTTAAATGCTTTCTACTCTCAAACCCTTTTTATCCAAGACCATTCTATACAACCCCAGTTACATATGTAAAATATGTATACAAATCAAACACTGGGTAATAAGTCATGAAGAAATTCTTAACACAATTCCTTGGTATGCATACAATTTTACCCTTTATTAAAGATTAAAGCAAATTTGCATACTAATGAGATAGATGTGTTTGTTTAGTTTTACATAAGGAATTAAGTCATAGCTAAATATTCAACATTTTTAGACTTAATTGACATATTTTTAGTATTGTTATTTATTTATTTTGTGTATGTGTGTGTGTATGCACACATGTGTGGTGAGGGGGTGTCTCTGTGCCATACACAAATGGAGAAGTCAGAGAAAGGCTGTCACTGGAGACTGTCTCCTGTCCCCAGTTGGGTTCTTGTCTTATCCTCCTCCAAGAACAGAATGAACACATGGGGAAGATTACAAATGGGAAGTACTTTATTGTCAAATTGGGATTAGCAACCTTAAAAGAGATGAAAAAAATAAACTTAAAACAGATTGCCATGTGGGATTGGGTTAAAACAGGTTTGAACTCTTGGTAGCAGCAGGATGCTAGCTGAGAGCTGATGCAGCTCTGAGAAATATTATGGCTCAAAGCTCTCGAGGGCCTCATGGTGCCAATCAAGTGCTGTCTCTTGCAGAGCAAGCCTGCAGGTCTGAGAAGTGCCGCAACTCTTACATACTTCCTGAGCAACTGGTCTCTGAAGTGGTGGGTGCTCTTGATGTCTGGAGGCTGAAAACTGACAAAGGAAGAAATCCCCTTGGCAACAGAAGCCTGGAATCAATAGGCTGTAGTGGTTTAAATGAGAGTGTCCCCCATAGGATCAGATGCTTGAACAGCTAAGCACCAGCTGATGGTGTTGTTTGGGAGCAGTTCAGAAAGTACAGCTTTGTAGGAGGTAATGTGTTCCTGGAGGATCCACTTCCAGTGCATCCGGTGCTTCACGCTTGTGGTTGAGGAAGTGCTCTCTCAGCTTCCTGTTCCTGCTGCTGCTCCTGCTACTTGTTGCCACGCTCCCTTGAAGATGAACTTTTATCCCCTGGGAACATAAGCCCCAATAAACTCTTCTTCTGTAGGTTGCCTTGGGCATGGTGTTCTATCACAGTGACAGAAAGGACAGGAACAAAGGCGTTGGCAGGATGGGTTCCCTTGGTCTGCCTCTGAAGTCCTGGAGACTAGCTCGAGTCAGCTCTCTGGCCTCTTACAAAGGCAAAGCCTCAGGACGGGGTCCTCTGTCTGCAGTGAGTCTATCTCCCACAAGCCTCTCTGTCTCAGTCTTTTTTTAAGGCATTCTTTTCTTCCTTCTCTATCAAATCTAATGCATCTTGCACTTTCAAGCCTAGGTTCATGGGTGCCTATTGGTGCTAGCCAGGCCTAGTTGAGCCCTGATTGGCTAAATGTGGTCATGGAAATTAGGTGAAGAATAGGACCAATCAGGGAAGAGAGGTCAAGCCTGGTAGCAAAAGGGAAGGACTAGGCCTCCAGCAAAGGTGGGTTGCTAAAAAGTTCCAAATCCTTTGCTGGAGGTCTGTTCCTGCTAATACTTAACTTGTTAAAATGTTTCCCTCAGTTACTGCAGGCCAGACACCACACACACACACACACACACACACACACACACACACACACACACACACACCACTTCCTTCCTCCAGGGGTTTTGTTTCTTTTGAAGTGGCTACAGCTGCAGGGCCACAAGTATACCAGCAGTCTGCTGTGGGGTCTTGACGTGCTGGCTGTCAAAACCACTAAGTCGGCTCCATATCCCCTAGAAGCACACAGGGTCCAGCAATCAGTGAATTCCACGGATCCAGCTCAGGTCACCCTGCTTGTGGCAGGCAACTTAACTCTCCAAGCCATCCCCCACCCTCACAGCTCTTGACTGGTACTTTTATTTTGTAATTGTCTACACCCACAATGACTCTTTGCCTAAATACAGAGCACAAAACGGCAGAACCATGCCTAGGGCCATTGCAGAAACAGTTGGAAAATCCTTTCCTAATCTCAAGCAAAAATTCATTGAGTGATTTTTTTATTTATTTAATTTTTATGACAGTCAAGTCAGCAACCGGTACAGCAATTTTTAAAGTCAAACATTTGAACACAATGCAATTCAGAGATATGCTAATTTTGATATATGCTGTGGAACAATGGGAAGAAGTTGGTAGCCTTTGTTTTCTGTAATTAAGCCACTCTGTTTCTGTAAGGACAGGGAACTTTGTATGTACAGTCAAAACACTGCACTTCATACCATACAGTAGTCTGGAAGCTGATCCCAGGATCTCAGACAGCAGTCCTTGGCAGGGCTTGGTGTGATGGCATGGGGAGTGCAGAATACTTGTGTGGTGTGTCCCAATCGAAGTTGCCGCATCTTTCAGTATAACAGGGGAGGATGTCCAGAACCACCTGGATTCATTTGGTTACTGCTTCTGAATTAGCATTTGATCATTGAGTATTCAGAAGCCTTTACAGTCTCCTCATTTTTCTCAACCCTACATTCCTGTCCAGGCTCCACCCAAGGTCTAAACCAAGCTTAAGAAACTGGGGTCACTGGCTGGACAGATGGCTCAGCAGTTAAGAACACTTGCTGATCTTCAGGAGGACCAGGGTTTGGTTCTCAGCACCCATATTGGGCGCTCATAACCACTTCTAACTCCAGTTTCAGGGGATCCAATGTCCTCTTCTGACCTCTGAGGGCACCTACAAGAAGTTGGTGAACATACATACATTTAGACACACACATACATATAAAATAGTAAGCCAAAAAAAGAAGAAGCTGGGGTCAAAAAGCACTCATTGGGCCGCTCCTGTCCTTATCTCACAGTGACCACTGGATAGGAGGAGCTGGTAGTCTGATGAGAGTTTCATGTTAGTTACATGCTTTTCTTTAAGAAGCAAGTATCCTAACTTTATTTACATAATTAATATTAATTTTAAAATGGGAGGAAATTGCAAAATGGGACCTGGGTGCTGTGACAATGTTTGTAATTCCAAACTCTGGAGTGAAGTCTCCCAGCTTCTGGCAGGCTCTGTTTTTCCTGCCCTGATGGATGTAGGTAGTAAGTGGGGAGTCACTTCTCTGGTCCCTAAGCACAGAGATTAGAGGAAATTTTAAAGTGTATGTATTTGCTCTTTCCTGACAAAGGTAACATATATTCATCATAGATGATTTGCAAAGGACAGATATGTAGAAAAAAGAAAAAGGAAACATTGTTGCCGCTCACTCATCCACTGAGCCATACTCAGAGTTAACACGTTAACCAGGGGCTGGTGTCCTGCCTGCCTCTGCCGCTTGCTTATGCCTTGTTAACTTAGTCCTTCAGCCATGAGAGGGGAGCATTATTACAGGACAAGGACTAATTAACCAGGAACACTCGACAGTGTATGCTGGGAGTGCTCAGAACATTCTTGTTCTCGCTGCATTGTAGCTGGTGTGTGTGTGTGTGTGTGTGTGTGTGTGTGTGTGTGTGTGCGCGCGCATGAATTTGTATATGTGTGTACCTATATTATCTGCACATACTTCCCACCATGTTTAGTTCACACATAGTGTATAGCATTGTGTATTCCTATAGATACTTTTGGCATGGGCACCTTTGGTATGGGCATTCTCTAGTCCTTAAGAATGTCAACCACTATGCCAAGATACCAGAGATGGAAACAAGAATAATCTCAGTGACACATCTCACCCCTCCTTCAAAGCCTTCCATGACTCCCTGATCTCTTTTTTAAAATTATTAGTGTATATTAATTATACATAGTAATAGGTTTCTGTGGTGGTATTGTGTTCCTCAAAATATTGTGCATGCTAATAAACTTATCTGGGGTCAGAGGACAGAACAGCCACAATATTAAACATAGAGGTTAGGCAGTGGTAGCATACGCCTTTAATCCTAGCATTCCAGAGGCAGAGATCTACCTGGATCTCTGTGTGTTCAAGGATACAGCCAGGCATGGTGACTCACGCCTTTAATCCCACAAAGCGAGACTTTAATCCCAGGGAGTGATGGCAGAAAGCAGAAAGGTATGTAAGGCATGAAGACCAGAAACTAGAAGCTTTTGGCTGGTTAAGCATTCAGGCTTTCGAGAAGCAGTTCAGCTGAGATTCATTTGGATGAGGACTCAGAGGCTTCCAGTCTGGGGAAACAGGATCAGCTGAGGAACTGGCGAGGTGAGGTAACTGTGGCTTGTTCTGCTTCTCTGATCTTCCAGCATTCACCCCAATAACTGGCCTCAGGTTTGATTTTATTAATAAGACCCTTTAAGATTCATGCTACAGGTTTCATTACATTTTCACACAAGCTTATAAAGTGTTTGATAGTATCCACTGATTTCTCCATTCATGACTTTGTTTATGCGTGTGTGACCCAGTTTATTGAGGGTTACTTCCAGGAAGAGGGTATTTACAGGAGCATTGGCAACTGCTACATCACTGAAGAAAATGTCCCTTCCTCCTTCCTCTAGCTACTGCCACCCAACTGTACGCCTTCGAGCAGAGACCAGACCTCATGAGCCCCTTCTCTTCCATCTCGGAATGATGATGTCTTGTACAAGTCGTGGGCAGGTAAACACAGCTGCAGTGACTTCAGGGCTGCAACAACCATGTCATGCCTGGAATCAGTGTTCCACACTCTCCCTCACTTCCTCTGGCTCCTGCATTCTCTCTTCCCCTCCTTCCGTAATGTTCCCTGAGCTTTGGAGGGGATCATCTTTCACCTGGAGTCTGCGTTCCTCAGCATTTTGCCCTCTTGTGACCATCCTGCCAGTTCTCTATCTGCTCAGCGTGCTCCTTGTTGCCTCTGGGATGTTCCCTCCATGAGTCACCCCGACAACCGCCAACATCATCGAGCCCCACGCCAGAACACCTGCCTTTCTCCCTGGGTTTGTTCAAGCAGTTTCTCCATGAGCCTCCTTGTCCTTACTGTTCAGGACACTATAATCCCCTGGCTCCTTTACTGCTAGGAGTGTAGTGGGAATCACATGGCAAAAACAAGGCAATTGGCTCCATTTTCTGGCTTCATTTTAGCTCCCCAACACCACTGCATGTTCCAAGGACTGGAGTTCCACTTTTGCCACTTTTTTTTTCCTTTTTAGATTTATTTATTTTATGTGTGTAAGTGTTTTCCTGTGTAGCTGTCTATACAATATGATTGGTAACTAAGGAGGCCAGAAGAGGTGACCAAATCTCCTGGCATTGGAGTTACAGATTGTCGTGAACCACCGTGTAGGTGATAAGAACTGAACCCAGGTCCTCTGCAAGAATAGCAAGTGCTCTTTACCTAAGTCATCCTTGTCCAGCCTTGCTTTGTGACACTTTTAACATTATTCTTCTGCAAGTTGTCTAGCACCCTGCTGAGCCCATGGGTGCCACCCACTGACACATGGACCACCTAGCCATGGGCTGCCTGTTTTTCTGTCTGTTGGTTTGCTTAATCCCATGGGTGTCTCCTGACCAGGCCGGATCCCAGATGATAAGCCGCCCAGAGACCTCTCTGCCAGTATGCACAGCTGTGGTTGTCTCCGCAGCACCTGTTTTTCCTTCATTTCACAGCTTCCTTATTGATTCGTGTATTTAGAAGTGATATCAACACTGACCTAGGACTGGGCCGCCCTCCTGGCCATGGTGTGGTGCCTACTGAAAACAGAGAGAGGACCTAAGCCAATGTAATCTAGCCTGGCACCTCTGCCAGATGAGAAATAGAAGGGAGATGAGCTAGGCGGTGGTGGCGCACGCCTTTAATCCTAGCACTCGGGAGGCAGAGCCAGACTCATCTCTGTGAGTTTGAGGCCAGCCTGGGCTACAGAGCGAGCTCCAAAGCTACACAGAGAAACCCTGTCTTGAACCTCCCCCCACTAAAGACAATAGAAGGGAGATAGAAGGGTCTTTTCTTGCTGATTTCTTGATCTTAAGGGCTGGGATGGGACATTTGTCTCAGTAGAACCATTATTTGGGAAGGTTTTGGAGCCCTGGGTCCAGCTGAACATATGACCCTCTCCTATGTCTCCTAGTTGCATGTGCTGTGGTTTGGGTGTGGCTTTCCCTCTAGAGACCTTTGTGCTGGAATCTTGGTCCCCAGTGCAGTGGTGTTGAGAGGGAGGAGAACCTTGAAGAGTCGGGGCCTAGTGAGAAGTAGGGAGGTCCTTGGAGGGTACTGCTCTTGGAAGGGTTAAGGTTGGTTCCTACAATAGAAGGTTGTTATTAAAAGACTGAACCCACAGCTGGGGAAATGGCTGTTGGTAAAGTGCTTGGCATGCAAGTCTGAGGACCCAAGTTCAGATCCAGGATCCGTGTTAAAGCCAAGTGTGGTGATGGATATTTATTACTCCAGCACTAGGAACTGGGAGGCAGAGGCAGGTGAATCCATGGAGCTCATTGGTCAGCCAGCCTGACTAGATTTGAAACCTCCAGATAAGGTGGAGAATAATTGAGGAAGACACTGATGTTGATCTCTGGCCTGGACACATGTGCATACATGTAGATATGCACCTAAGATACAGATGCACACAAAGACAACACACATACACACATAACACTCATACACATATATATATTCGCATACACTCACACATACAGTCTCACACACTTACACACACATTCTCTCTCTCTCTCTTTCTCTCTCTCTCTCTCTCTCTCTCTCTCTCTCACACACACACACACACATACACACACACACACACATACACACACACACACACACACACACACACACACACACACACGAGTACATGCGCTTGTGCTCCTGGTCTGAGTCCTCAGCTTTCTTCTCACTATGTGACTCCTGCTCTACCACTGTGCTGCCATCCACCATCCTGATGCTACCAGGCACGAGACTGTCACCAGACAAACAAATGTGTTCACCCACTCTTGAATTTCAGCCTCTAAAACACTGAGCTACATAGCCTTTTGTTTTTTTTATAGGATGTTCAGCCTCTGATTTATTGTTGCTGTTATTAGCACAGCCTGAAACAGACAGACGGGGAGCCGAAATGCTTTTCCCTCAGAAGCCAGTTTGCTTTAGGTTTTCTGCGATTCTATTTAGTATAGTCCCCCATACTAAAACTACTAAATCTCCTATCCTTGGTTCATTTCTACAGAAGCTGAGCATTTTGGAGCCCTGAGGAACCCTGGAGTCTAAGCCCACTTGAGTCACACAATTTAGAGACAAGAGACAATGATATTTTAAGAAGGTTTGCAATCCTCCCAAGACCCCACAAGGAACTTCAGGCTGGGACCAACTGTCTCCTGGGGACAGAGCTGCACCGTTCTCTCAAGGCCCTGGAGAGACCTGTAGGTACTCACCCATCTCCCTTGTGGTTGCCAGTCTTGGAAAACAGTGCTTAGTGGTATCCCATGGGGGACGTGAAGGTACAAGACACACAGCCTGTTTCCCATGTGTCTTCTGAAAAGCCCAAGGGAACCACTCACACTGTGTGTGCAAGTGCAAGTCAGAGGATCTCAGCTGAGGACCAGCACCCCAGCCCAGAAAGAAAGACTCAAGCATCACTGTGGCATAGCACTGCACAAATCTTTCCCAATGGGGGGAAAGTCACTGTGGCAGAGGTGGGGGGCAGACCACAGGTTTCCATCTCATCTCCTGGAGAAGAGGATCAACCATGGAACCCATCTGACCAAGCTTGAATACAGATGCATTATAGCCTTCGGCTTTTTCTCCAGGCAGCTCTGGACAGCCACTCGAAGTGTTTGAGAAAGGAAAGCCACACGTTTTTATTTACTATTGGAAAGGCATTTGACTAGATATACCATAGCGTCTAAAATAATCACGTAACAAATGATAGTTTCTGTTTGCACTGGGGAAGGAATTAATCCCAGAGGTGTGTCGAATGACCCTGGTGACTCATGGACTAGGAAACTGAGACTCTGAGAAGCAAAGTGGTCAGACACAAGCCATGCAGAGAATCACTGCCACTCCAGATCTAGAATGGGACTCTCACAGCTTCCTGTAGGGCATTCTTCCCACTTCCTCTCAGGTACTCAAACCCCACACCCAGCTCTGATCCATATCTGCGTAGATTCTTCCTCTATATCTGTGAGTTCTTGAGTCATTTGAAACAGTCTGAGTGTTGGCTGAGTACACCACATTGGTAGAGTCAACTCTGCTCTCTTACTGTGATGGACTGAGTGCATTAAGCAGTAATTACCAATGCAACGCCATGTAACAACTAACCAGCAATAACAACTTTCAACTGCAAGGATGGGATGCTCACGGATCCACAGCTTTGGGAATGTGAAGTGGGTGATCTTGACTCCAGGCTGAGCTTAGATTTCCTGTGGCTCAACGTGTATTCGATCTAGGCCAAGCCCAGGAGCAACAGTCTCCAGGGTGAAGCTTTTGAGTAGAAGTGTGGTACCTTTGGAAGCCTCAGCTGAAACAGCCAGTCTTTACTTCCACTTCTGTTCCATTGGCCAAAGAGAGCTACCAGAGCCAATGGGCCTGGGAAACGCACTTGAGAAGGAAGAGCTGCCCTTGGCTCATGACAGAGCAGCGTGCTCTCATGCAGCGAGGTTGTGAAAAACTGAGGGGGGATCCAATCCGCCAGGTGAAGTGGCAAAGTCCGCCCCCCTCTGTCTGTCTCCATTCTGGCTCAGTGAGCTGCCATCACTCCTACACATTTACCTCCGCTCATCTCCTCGGAGATACTCAAATTACTCCCTGACAGTGGGTTTCAGCTAAAATCCGGCACAGACATTTAACTCTCCTTCATGAGCAGAACCAATGAAAGGGTCTTGTACAGCATTCAGCTCTTCCTGGATCTAGGCCATTGTAGCCAGAGAGCCTAAGGCATCTTTCTGAAGTCTAGTTTGTTCTTAGTCTGTGCCGCTGAACAGGCCTTCAGTGGCTTCAATACCCACAGCACTGAGCCATGACCCTCAGTCTGGCACTGCATTCTGAAAACATGGCACTACTCAGTCCAGCTGCCTCAAGGGTTTCACTGCCACAAATTAGCTGGATGGAACAAGCTTCTTCACTTGCCTCTACTCTTTGGTCTGTGCCCATCCCATAATATACCCATAGTCTACCATGCCCTTCCCCAGGCTTCCACTGGCTGGCCTCCACAGATTGTGCACCAGTTGGGGTGCATCCAGATCCATAAAAACCTAATCATCAGGAGATAAAGATAAAGAAACTCGTTGCAAAGAAGTGGGCAATACAGCTCCAAGGTCTGGTTAGACAAAGGTCCCATCCAAAGAGTGGCCATCAGGAAGGTTTCAGGCTGGAGGTTCCAGGCACAGGTAAAAACTAGAATCCACAGGTAGATTTCCCACCTGTGAAAGGCTTCAACTATGTTCCTGAAGCCCTTATCCTGTTTAAATCAGGCTTATCCTGACTTGCTAGGGCAATCCTATTGGAAGCTAACTGGTTACAGACTTGAACACAGCTCCAGAACCCCTGCACAGCAGCACCTAGGGTAGCTGTGGCTGGCAGCTGAGCCAAGCTGACACATGAACTGAGCACCACCTGAAACAGTCCATCCCTTGTCAACTTGATGCTCAAACACATCTCCTGAAATCACATTTACTTCCAAGTCAAGATGCTAATTAAGTTGTATTTTCATCTCACATGACACGACTGTCCTGTGTACAACTGCAGGTCTACTGATCCATTCCAAAGTATAGGGTGTAGTGGGAAGAGTGGCTGTTACTCTTCTCTTTTGATACCACGTGATGCAACTTTTAGTAATGCATCTTATATGGAATGATAAGGAGATATGAGAAAAGCAAGCAAAGTTACTTACCTATGTTGCTGGAGAGACACCTTAGTGGTTAAAAGCATTTACTGCTCTTGCAGAGGACCTAGGTTTAGTTCTGTGACCACATGGAGGCTCCAGTTCCACAGGATCCAATTTCCTCATCAGGCCTCTGTGGTATCATACACGGGTGGTGCACATACAATACATGCAAGCAAAAAGGGGGAGGGGGGGAGGAAGAGGAGGGGGTGGTGGAGAAGGAGAAGAAGAAGAAGAAAGAAGAAGAAGAAGAAGAAGAAGAAGAAGAAGAAGAAGAAGAAGAAGAAGAAGAAGAAGAAGGAAACTCACATGAATAAAATAAAAAGAATAAATTTTTTTTTAAAAAAAAAAAAGTATTTACTTAGAGCCTGAAGAGTTAGATCAGCACTTAAGAGCACTAGCTGCTCTTCCAGAGGATTCAGCTTTGATTCCCAGTACCCAAGTGGCAGCTCACAACAGTTGTCTATAACCCCAGTCCCAGAGGGTTTGATGCTCTCTTCTGGTCTCTATGGGGACCATGCATACATGTGGTGCTCAGACATACCTTCTGACAACACACACACACACACACACACACACACACACACACGTATTTTCTTGTATGTGCACACATTCACAATCTAACCAGAAAGCAACACATAGAACATTCCAGAATAGTTTCCTTCACTGACCATCCCATACTCTAATGACCCTCAGCAAGTTTGTGCATGTGTCTTTGTCTAGTGAGACAGATAACTCAGAGCTTTTTTACTGAAGGGTCTAGGCCATGAGCATTACTGCCTGAATCAGCTAGTGAAGTTTCTCAATGACTTTGGTCACAGGGCATGGAGATTCTAAGACCCTGAGGGAGGTGCAGTATTTGGGACATGCTCTTCCTCCCCTCCCATTCCTCTAAGGAGAGATCAGGGCATGTCACCCCAGCTCCTTGTGTCCTCTGCTGATTCAGAAGCATGAGGAGCCGGAGGTGGCCAGGTGGCAATCTAACACCCATCTCCATGACATGGAGGCGGTGTGTCCTGACTGCAATAATCTTCCTCCAGAAACTGAAGCCTCTAAGCTAGAAAACCCTGAAACCATGGAACAAGAAGCAAGCCTCATGTGAGGAACCACTCAGGGTAGCAGTGGTGGTACCATCCCTGCTTCAATTCTTGATTTCAGGACCTATAAAAATCTATATAAACCCTGATAGTGGCAGAAGTACCCCAGATCAAATACTGATTTGTAAAGCAGGGCTTCTTAAACATGCTATACTCACAGCTCTTCTTCTGCATCTGAGAGACTTTATACAACCCTGAGAGTATAAGTTGTTAACTAGATATTCATTTCAAATTGAAACCTTCCTTAAAGTAGTCTGAAAGTAGAAGTCTCAGAAGGCTCCAGAAACTTCACAAGGCTCCCTTCCCAAAGTCATACAAGCAGCAACAATTGCTGGGAGAGGAGTCTCTACAACCTGCTGATGGAGTTGCCTACAAGGCTGGATGCAGCTTTCCCGAGTCTTCATTGAGACTGAGGTATGCTCTTCCATGCTATGCAGTCTTTGAGTCTCCATGCTCCTGTGAGTAACCCTTCACTCGCACTTCTGTGGGGAACCCCAGTAAACATACTGGTTCACTAAGCTAGTCTGGGATGAAACAGTATCTTTATCTGTCAGTATCCTAACTGGAGAGAATGGACATTTGCTCATTTCTCCCCAGGAAAAGCCCCACAACGTAGGTGCATAAAATAGCTATGCAAATCAAACATGTACTGTTAATAAATCACAGAGAATTTTATTTTAAAACAATTCTTTGCTATACATATAATTTTAGCATTCATTAAACATGAAGCAAATTTGCATACTAATGAAATGGATGCACTTGTTTAGTTAAAGAATTAAATCTTGGCTGAGTATTTGATACTGCAGTGTGTAGAGCATCGTCAACAGTTTTCAGGGTTGATCGATATTTTGATTTTATACTCATCAATGCCACAAATGCCACTTGGCATAAATACATAGTACAAAATGGCAGAACCATGCCTAGGGCTACTCAAGAAATTGTTAGGAATTTTAACCTAATTCCCAAGTCAAATTTTATTTAATGATTTATTTTTTAGAATGAAGCTCTAGTCAACAACTGAAGCTGCAATTAAAAAAAAAATCAAACGTTCAAACACAATACAAAGATACACTAATTTAATTTTTGCATACTCAGGAATGACAGTAGGAAAACAGTGAAAGTGTTTTCTGTAATTAAACCGTTATGTTTCTAGAAGAGCAGAAAACTCTGTATGGACCGCAGGATCACTGTACTTCATAACATATGATCACTCCCCATCTGTTTGGGGTGTTTGGAGATGTGTTGTTTGGTGTTGCATATATGACAACATGCTCAATGCAAAGTGTGTGCATTATGTATGCAGAGCCAGGGAACAGAGAAGTCCTTCAATGCAACATGGGTGAGGGCTCCAGAAATGCCTCACAGTCATCAAGCGCCTGACTTCTAATTCAGTTTTGGTCTTTGTGCCTTCAGTAAATGTTTACTGTTGCCAAAATTTTCAAGACTGTCACATCAGCTGCACAACCCTGGAGCAATGGTGTCATGACCCACAGTCTGAGAAGATAGACTTTAGAAGATACACCACATCAGGGAAGCCATGCCTGAACACTGCCAGGAAGTGTCAGTTGCTTTAAGAAGAGACCATAGCACAGTCCATTGGCCTGGCCCATGGTGGCACACCATTTGCTACAAGGTGAGTCACCTGGCCAGCTGTCGCTGCATAATTCCATGACACTGAGAAGAAAGCTGTCTGAGGTCCATGCATGGTGCTTTGGGCAGAAGGACTGAGCTGGGAAGGCAAAACAGTCTCCCGAGGAACTAACCCATAGATCCCACACCCCTGTACCTCCCCCTATCCTAGGTCCCAGGAAGACTTTGGTAATGCTTCAGACTAATCAGTTACTTAGCTCTTCCACAAACATTTATTAAGTACCTTCTGTGGACTAGACAGTCTGCTGGGTGCTGTGGAGAAACTTAAGTAGTGAAATAAAATAAACAAATCTGTTCCCTGGGTCCTCACAGCCCAGTGGACATTTGGTTCTCTTTGTTGCTGGGGAGTTTTCTCTGCCTTGTCAGACTGTGGGTGTTGAATATGGTATTCCACATTCTCACTCCCAACATGCAAAGAAGCTGAGATGTTCTGGGACCCATTGGGAAGGTCTGGGAGGCAAGAATTCATTATTTCTCAGAAGAAGCCACGGCTGTGTGGGGCCCATGGGAATTCTGCCATCTCTAGGGAGGTAGCAAGTGGGTAAGATACCATGGAGAAGTCCACACTTCTGCTACTTGTTGGGTCTATCTGCATTGCCAGGCTAGCTTGGCACCACAGTCCCTCCACTTGGAGCAAGCCATCTACCTCTCTAGAGGACCACATCATTCCCAGCAAGCACATGCAACTGCAGCCATTCTACAAGAAAGCAGAGGATGCCAGGTGATCCTACAGGGCACCTAAACATCAGAGCATCCCATTTACCTCCTAGAAAACACCCTTCAATGCCAGGCTCAGTCCCTGTTTCTGGTCCCATGCTGCTTTTCTGCCCCTGACCATACACCGTTCTTTATTGATCAACATTGGCACTACCCACCAGGAAGTCAATATCTGGAATTACCTTTCTGCCACACGCTGTCAGTCGTGCTCAGAAGCCTCAGTGGTTGTTCTGAGCTGAACACACACGTGATGTCTCTGGCCCCTGCAGCCAGTCTCTCACCAGAAGCCCAGCACACCCTCTTGCGGAAAAGAAAAGGAGCTCTAACTGGGAGGCTAGATTTGAGCAGGCAAGCTGCTTGAGTCCCCTCCCCTTCTGGCCTTGGGTTTTCAGTGTGAGATGTGAGATGATATTTAGGTCGGGTGGTGCCTGGGATGCTTTCCTAAGTAAGTCACAAATTTCCAGCATAAAAACCAAGTGGGGAGCTTCTGCCCAGGAAAGCTTCCGTACTCCTCGGAGCACTGGTTTTCCACTTCTGGAACAATTAATCTCCATCTAAAGCGTCTCCCTCATTCACCCACATACCTGCTGTCCTACTCCATCATGGCTACATGGTGGACCACACTCTTGGCCCCAGGTCTTGGCTCCTCCTTGCATCCCCAGGTTAGACACATTTATTTGGTGTCAGCCATGGGGCCTGGATGGTAAGCAGAAGTCACCATGATCATCCCTTTCTCCCACTTGCAATACTGCCCCTCTGCAGTGGAGGGCTGTCATTGCCCTTGCTCTAGACAGTGTGGACAACTCAAGAAATGTGAGCTCTCTGGCGGTCACGGCGCACTCATTCTGTGCTCTAGATACCAACCCTCAGAGAGGGGGACTTACACCGCACAGCAGTGCAGTCCGCAGCCATGGCTGAGATAGTTCTCAGCAGCTCTTGGGTTCCTGGGAACTGAGGGTTGTGCCGTGCTCTGTCCAGTTGGTTGAGCACCGTTTGCCTTAATGCCTCTTGTCCCTGGATGGAGGGCTCCTCCTAGGACCAGCTTCAGTCGGCAGGTGAGCTGGGGTGGGCCCAGTGCAGGGAGAAGTTTGCTCAGTTCATCCCTGACACAATCTCATCATCCGCTACTTGGGCAGCAGTAACACTGTAAATGTGCATAGACTACGGGCACCTCCGGGTCCACAGAGTGCTGGCACAAGCCAGTAGGTGTACGAGCTGAATGCAGCCTTGTCTACCAAGTCCATGGTCAGTATCTTTGGGTAGGAGAGGCCTGTGTCCCAGAGGACCAGGACCTAGTGACTGTCAATCTAAAATAGGCCTGCCTGCCTGAGAAACAGAGGGGAAGTCATTTCAAACCCTTTCTGTGGTAACTGTTTCTCTCCCCACCCCTCCTCCCCCCATCATCCAGAGTCAATAGGAGAGAGAGCATTCTCATCCACACACAGGCTTCTCTGACATGTCCCTTTGCCTGGGGGTGGGACAGCATGGAAAGACAATCTTGCCTAATGTAGACCTTTTTGTTTCTGCGTCTGCCTCACTTACATGTCTTCTATCACAAGGAACTCATTACCTGTTCCAAACAGCTGACAATGAGTTGGAATCTGCCTTGCTCTTATTTTCTGCTCCAATCTCTGCCTGCTACAGTTACTTTAAAAGTCTCTTTCATAAAGAGCTCATCAGGAAAGACACGGTCTCTATCTCTCTCTTGTCTTCAAGCCAAATAGCCCTGACTTTGCAACTGTCTTCAGGTTGCCAATTTCTAGCCCATCATATGCTGGACTTCCCCCTGTGGCTGCCTCAGGGGGAACCAATCCTTCTCAAAGACCCCCATCAAGACAGATATGGCACGCAGATTCCTGGACAAGATTGGGACAGGCTGTCACCAGCACCCACAGTCACATCGCTGGGGAAATATACAATCCACTTACTCTAAGTAGCATGATGTCATTCAAGTGAGACTAGAATACCAGGCTGCATCTGATCCCACATGAGTGGTGACTGACACCAGTTCTCCACTGCTACAATTGAAGAAGAGACGTATCTGCCCTTTGGATAATACTGCTGGAAACATGATGCTCATGGGTCCACCCCTTCTCAAAGTCATTCTGCAACAGAGAGGTAGTAGAGGGGCCATCATCCAGTGCCTTAGTCTCCTCCAGACAAGCTGAGCCAATAGCGTGCATGGGTGCATGGGTGCGCGGGTGCGTGGGTGTTGCAGACATTTATGTTAAGTAATCAGGTAATATGGTTAAAAAATCTGACTGAGTGCTGTAGAGATAGCTGTCAATAAAGAACCTGCCAAAAGAGCACGCAGACCTCGCCTTCATCCCTATCACCCACATAAAAAAACTGGGCATGTTGGGCTGGAGAGATGGCTCAGTGGCTGAGAGCACTGGCTGCTCTTCCAGAGGTCCTGAGTTCAATCTCCAGCAACCACATGGTGGCTCACAATGATCTATAGTAGAATCTGGTGCCCTCTTCTCACATAAAGTTGTACATGCAGATAGAGCACTCAGATACATTAAGTAAGTAAGTAAATAAATAAATAAATAAATAAATAAATAAATCTTAAAAAAATGGAACTGGACGTGTTGCGACACATCTATCTCCCAGTGCTGGGAAGGACAGATGGGAGGACCCCAGGGACTCATTGCTAAGCCAGTCTTGATGAATCAGTGAACTTCAAGTTCAGTGAGAGACCCTGCCTCAAAACTAGGGTGGAGAATGATTGAGCCAGCCAATCTTTGGTCTCCATAGGTGTACACAGAATGTGTGTGAGGGGCGGGAGGGGAGGTTGGAAGGACATGCTGGAGATTTGGGGTTGCAGAAAGAGCCCAAGGCAGCCTGTTAGTAAAGGTCCTCTTACTAGGGAAGGTCAGGTTTTGTTCTACTTGGTACTGTCAGCAGACTGAATAAGGGTCACTCACATGCAAAAGGTGGTTTGCCTCAAGTCCGCTAGTCTAAAGATGAACGTCATGAAAAAGCACCCTCCCAGAAACGTCTAGAACAGTGGTTCTCAACCTGTGCATTGCAGTCCCTTTCACAGGGGTCACCTAAGACCATTGGAAAACACAGATATTTATGTTATAGCTCACAACAGTTGCAAAATTATAATTAGAGCAATGAAAATAAGTTTATGGTTGGGGTCACCACAACCTGAGGAACTGCGTAAAGGGTTGCAGCACTAAGAAGATTGAGAACCACTGACCTAGAATAATGGTGACCACACGTTGGGGGCTGGCCAGGTTGACACATGAGATTTAACCATTCCTCCCAACAAGCCCTTCCATCCAGTGACAGAGAGGGATACTGGAGGTTCTTTGAGATGTACTTAAACTTGCAATGTCTTCCAGAAGACAATGACACCATCAGAAACCTTCCTGAACCTCACACATTCTCATATTCTTGTTGTCTAAGACAGTGATGGGATTCCTCATGCCACAGACTACCATATGAAGGCTACCAAGCAGGGTTCAGCCATCAGGCCATCTAGCCATCAAAACTGATATTGTCTTCAAATCCTTAGTCAGGTGATGAGACATTGTTAAGTAGAGATGTCAGAATATAGTGCAATAAGCATTTGCAATAAAAAAAAAAACCAGCTTGCATCCACCAAAATGTGCGAAGCATTTATTTCTAGACATGGAACTAAAACAGGCTTTTGGTTGGTTTGTTTCTCTTGCAAGCATTGTGTAACATCTTCATTAAGATCCTCCACTGATCGCTAAGGGAGGTAATAAATAAAGAAAAACTTCTCATCTAGACAAAATGATTTTAAAAAATCATTCCCATCACTCAAAATGCATAAAACTCCAAAGTAGATACATCATTCCCCTGAGTGATGTTTCAGTTAAATCTAACTAAACTTTTACCCCCTAGCCTGAGGGTTCTGCTGGTAATCTGACTGTTCAGTTAGAAAGTGTTTCCATGGGTTCTGACTGGATTGGGGGAAGAACTTTATAAACTCTATTAAGTACTATGCAGGTACCAATTACTTTTAGGAGACATTTTCATCCCTGGATACTGGCTGTCTTGGTACTTGCCTACAGCTGTAACAAACTACGGTAGACTGGGTAACTTATAAATAACAGAAGCCCACTGCTCACAGTTTAGGGGCTGGCAAGGCAGTGCTCCAGGCTCTAGCAGGCTGAGTCCAAGGAGGGCTGGGTCTTTTGCTTCCAAGATGGAAGCTCATTGCTGTGTCTCAAGAGATAGCATGCTGTATTCTCACACAGTGGAAGGTATGAAAGGTTGAGAGGATGCTCAGTTCCCTTGACCTCTCCTATAAGGTCATTAATCCTGTTCATGATGTAATTGCCTCCTACAAGGCCCTTCCTGCAAAGACTACATTGACAACTAACCATCAGTGTGGGCTTTGAAGACATATACAGACAGAGACACTGGCCATAATTAATTCCTTCTCAGTCCTGTTTACAAGTAACTATTGCCCTTCCAGCTCTCAGCTGCCTCTTCTGCTGAGCTGGCTGACTTCAGTGTTTCTTTGGCAGTCCTGTGTTTGAAGGAAAAAAAACCTCTCACCTCTTAGTTTGTAGCCACACGAGGCTTTACTGCAGGTTCTGCCTCTGTCAAGGGGATCTTACTGAGTGCCCAGGATGCTCAGTTTAGAGCTTGGTGACTCCATGGTAGGTTGAGGGGGAGATCCTGTGTAATAAAGGATGGCTAATGCTATCCCTGGCTTCTACCCACTGAATTCCAGTAGCAAACAGCTAGCAATATCTCTGGGCATTTTTTTTCATCCTATTGGTTGAAATTCCCTGTCATATGTCTCCATGGCCTCACACACTCTAGAATAATAAGCTTGGAAGGATGACCAGATAAGCATTTGGAAAACAGAAAGGACCTTGCCCATGAGGACCTCCAACACCATGCTTTGTGTGGTTTGATGGTGTCTGACTGGCCTCACGTTCGCACTCTGAAATCTAGAGTCATGTTCTCTCTTACATCCTTTATCACTGGTACCGTCAGCAGGGACACTCACTCACAGGAGCATTGTCCCAAAATAGGCTGCACCAACATAGAACCAGGGCAAAGAAACTGCAAAAACAAAACAACAACAAAACCCTCCAGGAGTTGAAGGTGGTGCATGGGTCTATCTGCATCTTCAGATCACTAACAAATTCCAGAAAGTGCCAGTGACGGCAAGAGAGCTAGAGATGGGGGCTCTCCTGCTGCTCTGTGCCTCAGCCAGCCCTGGGCCCCCCAGCCCTGGGCCGCTCAGTTAGGCACCTGCTCTCAGGGCCTTTCTTACACCTGTTCCCTAAGAGCAGGGCCTGCTACCAGGGATGCAGTTTCAGCAACTCAGAGGCTGAGGGAAAGAGGAAGGGAGAAGCCTGGCTCCTGGCTTGCCTTTGCATCTGTTCTGTGATGTTTACTCTATTTTCTTTTTCAGCCTTGACACTAAAACCCCAGATCTGGGCCTGGAGAGATGATGGATTATGTTTCAGATGTCACCAGGCTTTGTTAATGGAGGGGTAAAGACTCATCCTCACTATGGTTGACTCCAAACCGTGCGTGAAGTTCCTGACTATAAAAAAGTAGAAAGAGGCCTGAGCACCACGATTCATCTCCCTTTGTTCACTGGCTAGGGACACAAAGTGACCAGCTGCCTCAAACTCCTGCCTCTGCCACTGCGACTTCCCTGCTATGACGGACTGTACCTTCAAACAGGGAGCTGGAACAAACCCCCTTTTTCCCTGAGTCGTTTTTTTGTCGGGCATTTTTGTCACAGCAGCAGAAGTAACTAGTGCTGACTGTTTCCTCTCCAGGTGTAAGGGCAGGAGATGCAGAGAAGAAGTCCACCACCAGGAGCTTTGCAAAGCCGAGTCTTGAGTAGGCGTTGATCCTTATCATGTCCCTGTTTCCCCATTGACCTCCAAGGAGCTGAGGCCTCTGCAGTGCCTTGGACTCAAGTTCAAATTCATAAGATCAGCTGAGGCTGGGGGCAGCTTTCTTGGAGCCTCTTGAAGAGACTTTCTACAGGTGGCTGGGACAAAAGGCCACGGGACACGGACTCCAGTTTAGACCCTCACCACTGTTTCC
This sequence comes from Peromyscus attwateri, assembly GCA_902168425.1. Taxonomy (NCBI): domain Eukaryota; kingdom Metazoa; phylum Chordata; class Mammalia; order Rodentia; family Cricetidae; genus Peromyscus; species Peromyscus attwateri. Next base: position 69,995 of record CABHPP010137159.1, on the reverse strand, counting down.
TCTGCAAATGCTTCCCCCATCCACACCGGTTTCCATCTGTCACCTGTGTGTTACCAGTGCCTAGGGAGTTGAGTGCCAAGGACAGAAGAAGCTGCCTGTGCAACCTGGAGTGGCCCCAACAGTGTATCCCAGTAGGGAGGCCTCCAACATTGGAAAGGTTTTTCACCTTTCCTGCACCAGCTGAGGGACCTCTCATCATTAGGTCCACACAGACACTATAGTAATCCCTACCCTGATTTGTACTCCATCCCCTTCCCAGCCACCTCGCTTCTCTCACCAGGGGCCACCAGGGACCACCATGGCATGGTTTGCTGCTGTTGGCTGTTTGGTCTGCTGCAGTGCACCAGCCCCCAGCCCTGGTTACCCCTTCTCAACCCCATGCTCATTACCAAGGTATCTCCATTGGCTTTAGTGGGTAGTTATTCCAGGCTATGCAGACTGGCCCTGCTTGGAGCACATTTCCATGGCAGGCATTGTGTGGGGGCTGCTGAGGAGGACTGAGCCTTGAGCCACGCTGCACACCTCATGCTAGATCAGCAACGTTAGCTCTGTGTCTAGCCATCGTGTGCTGCATCCAGGTACCCAAGTGCCCAACACACTGCATAGCAAGCTCCCCTGGCTTTCTGCGGTGGGTGCAGATTCTTCCTCCATTGCCAGCTCAATCTACCCAAATCCTCCTGCATTCTCTGCTACAGTCTCCGAACGAGCCCTTGCTGCGGGCTTCTCCCTTGTTCCTCTTTCTGAGTGTGGCTGAAAGCCAGGAGGTTGAAGGACAAATGTAAAAAACATCTGTGATACCTCAGCTTTACAACTTTCCAGATGTGTGTGTGTGTGTGTGTGTGTGTGTGTGTGTGTGTGTACCCAGGGACTCACACAGACTAAGAACTGAGCTATTAACATGCCCTGGTCCAACCCAGACATAGCTTCCAACAACAAAGTCAAGAAGCTCTTGGCCAGTGTCACAAAAGGCCGAGTCTGCCTCTGGACTCTAGCTCTGCAAACAGTTTCTTATTCTCAGGGAGGAGGGGCAGGGCAGAGAACTAAAGGAATGTAGTCGAAAGCCTTTGCTTACTGCTTTATTTATCCATCTATCCATTGATTGAATAGCTTTTTGGAGGCAAAGTGGCACACAGTAAGCTGCATATATTCAAGGCACACAATTTCATACAGTTTTGTCTTCTACTTCGTGACTCCATACAACAGTGAGCACACCTGTCCCTAAGGCTCTCCAGTGGGTAGATCTTCCTTCTAAAGCTCTGCAACTCTGGATCCCGGCCTCAGTCACAGCTGTGCTTTCCCTGACTATTGACTCACTTGAATATCCTAGCTCCCACAGGAAAGCAATCAGAGTATGCCGGCTTCGGTCTCATCTCTTCTGCCCTTCTTATTATTTTAGGCGCATCCATGTTGTAGCACACACCCATCGTCTATCCCTTTTTGGGGGCCGAGTAATATTCTTTTGGAAGAATTTACCACAGTTTGTTTCTACGTTCTTAGTTGATAGGCATTCATTCGGGCTGTTTCCTGTTTGAGCAGGGCTGTGAAACAGCTGTCACGGGGTAGGTTTTCATTTTCTCCGGAGGAAATAGTGAGCATGGAAAGGCTCAGTCACACAGGAAGCAGGGAGTTAACTTTCTAAGAAACAGTATTTACCAGGGTAGCTGGGCCCTTTCCCATACCCAGCAGCCACGTAAGCGGTCTGCTTCCTTCCTTTCCACCCTCACCAAGAGTGTTTCACATTTTACCTGCTCTGACAGTAGTATGTATGCTATTGTGCTGCTAATTTGCATCTCCCTAATTGCTAATGCGAATGAGCATCTTTTCATGTGGCTTCCCATCTGAATACCACCTTTGTAAAGCTTCTATTCAAGTCTTTTGCTCACTTTTTATTGTGCTGTTTCCTTAAGATTGATTTTTGAAAGTTCCTTAAATATTTAGATATGAGTTCTTTATTTTCGCACAGAATGGAGCTTGTGTTTTCACACTCTGTCGATGGTGCCTTTTGAAAAACAGAAGGTTTTCATTTGTGGGGTGGTCAGGACATGTTGGTCGTCTCAGAATGGCATAAGGATTTATCGAAACATTTGAAAACAGAGAAAGCTTCTAGAGGCCATCAGTCAACATTTATGAGGAACCTACTATGTGTCAGGAGCCAAGAACTTAGTAAGCACCAAGAACTGAGAACTTACTGTGTGCTGGGGATGGAGCGCCTACGATCTTCCAAGAACTAAAAAACCTACTGTGTATTGGGGAATGAGAACCTACTGTGTTCTGGAAACTAAGAATCTACTATGTGCCAAGAACTACGAACCTACTGTGCATTGAGGAAATGAGAACCCGCTGTGTGCCACGAACTGTCTGACCTCAAAGAGAAAAAAGAATGAGATCCAGTGCTTGATTTCAGTCCTCAGACGGTAGAGGAGAGGGTGATAGAGACTGTGTGGACATTATCAATACTGTCAGAGAAGAGCAGAGGGTAATGGGGCTCCCAGGGGAAGGAAGAGATAAAACTTATGTGACTAAAAACCCATTCTTTAGGGCTTTGTTTTGTTTGTGGGAAAGTGTGAGGTTTGGGTTTGAAATAGCCCACATACTGAAGGCTCCATTGTCAACCTATGGTTCTCTGAGGCGCTCAAGGAAGCTTCAAGGGGTGGACCTAGCAGAAGATGTTAGGCAATGGGGGCTTTGCCTTTGCAGAGGTTATTGGGACCCCAGCCCCTGCTCTCTTCCTCCATCCCTTCCCAGACATCGTGAGGTAGATTACCCACACCATGGAGTCCAGTCACACGCTGCACTACCACAGGCCGCAGCACAGAACGCTCTGAATCTATGAGCCCGAAGAAGCCTTTCTTCTTTCAACTTGTTTTATTTATTTCCTTCTTTCTTTTTGGCTTTATGTGGCTGATGTGTGTGTCATGGAGACTGGATGTGCAAACGAGTGTGGAAGCCAGAGGTTGCCTTGGCCAGCCTCTACACGAGTGTGAGAGTTCCAGACTCGGGTCCTCACACCTCTGCAGGAAGCATTGTAAAGGCTGGGCTCTCTCCTCAGCCCCTTTTCTCCCTTACACTGTTTACCTCAGGTATTTTGTCATAGCAACAGAGTGCCAAGCAAAACAGAAAGAAGCCCTAAGAATTGTTTTCCCTGTTCACGGAAGCTGAAAGGCTGGAAAACAGACCTCACTGAAAACAAAAGAGGTTTGGATCAGAAACTGAGAAGAGCTGGCTGGGAGAAAATGCCAAGCAGGGCAGTGGGGAGATTAAAAAGAGGAGGAAAAATAACCAGAGCCAAGAAATATCAAGGGAAGTTTCTACTCGTAAAATAGAAATTAATGGATTATAGAGCAAGGACATTAAGAAAGATCTTTAAGGGGTTGCCGGAAATGGGAGAACCAGGCAACTCTGAGCTGTCATGTAGAACGTTTTATATAACAAACTGCTGGGGAAAGCTAATATAGGCTTTATCTTCCAAAGGGTAAGAGACAGTACAAGCCCGAGAGACGAAAAGAGAGAGGAGGTGCCGGAGGGCCCACACCAGGACACACATGCAGCTGGCTACATGGGAACCTGGTGTTGCTTCAGGTTAAGCTGCTCTCCCCTGTACCTTATTCACTTAGGGACCCAGGACAGAGACTCCAGCCCACTTTGACTTGGGGACAGAGGATGAGGATGTTTTCCTGCGGACTGGGGAACCTTTTCAAGGTTACATTTTCCCTGGAAACCCCTTCGGCTTGAAGGGGAACATGGGAAACTAGGCAGATACAAAGTGCTTCCTCATGCTGTAGTGTGCTTTGGAGGGCCACAGAGCGCAAGGGTCCAAAGCAAGGGGTGTTTGGCTACAGAAAGCCTGAGGTACTTGATGGAATTTGCTCTTCTTGCTCCCGGCATCTGGTGGTCAGCAAGCTGACTGGAAGGCCCAGGGAAAACCAGAGAAAGACACCAGGCGGGAAAAATGCTCGCTTTCACCATAAACTACCATCTCAGGCGAAGAACCATCTGTATTGCAACAAAATAGCAGAGTGAACATTCCAGTGCCAAGCAGTGGGACCATGGGACGAACTAAAGGTGAGGAAATGGCACCAAACAAAGGCCGGAAAGCTGACGATCCCACGGCCACCTGAGGCCTCTTGTTCTCCCATCTCTGCAGTACTGACTCCAAAGCCAAGTGATGCCTGTACTTTGTGAGTAAGCTTGAGCTCCAGCTGACAGGTTTCACCTCAAACAGCAACATAATCCTTCTCAGCTATGGTAACTGGGATTAAAATGTGACTGACTAAAACTCAAAATACAGCAGTGACTTACATACCTTAGCTTGTTAATATGGAAGTCTAGATAGGGGCTAAGAGATGATTTAGTGGGCAGAGCACTTGCTACCCAAGTGTGAGGACCTGAGTTTGGGTTCTCGGAACCAATGTAAAGCTGGGTGCAGTAGCGTGACTCTATAATCCCAGTGTTCTTACTTGGAGATGGTAACCAGACAGGAGAATCCCAGAAGCTCACGGAACAGCAGACCTGTGTAAGCAATGGACCAACAGAGAGACCTGTCTCAAAGAAGGTAGGAGATGAGGACTGTCACTCAAGATTGTCCTGTATCTCTTCAAGAGTTGTGACATGCATACATGTGTAAACATGCACACCTGCACACACACACACACACACACACACACACACACACAAAGACTTTAAAATAGATCAAAAGACTGTTAGAAGGGGAGGTCAGAGACCCTGGAAGCTTCTAGACCACTGCTTTTGGCACTTCTGCAGTGCAGACCCTACCCAAATAGTCTAAAGGAACATTTGTGTCTTAGGAAAGAGCAGATAATGGGAGGGTGTAACATATCTGGTCTCTTCATAAAAGGCCTCAGACCTATTCTAGGTAAACACTTCTGCTCACAGCCAACTGAACAGGGCTTAGCCAGCTTAGTCACATGGCCATGTCACTTGGGATTAAATGTGGCTAACCTTCAAAACACAACAGTGGCTTAAAGGCAGGTGGGAAGTACTGTCTCAAGGGGTGGCAGCCATACACTCCAAAAACACTCTGTTCCTATGGAAGAAGAGGAAATAGGTATTAAAGATGGCTAATGACCTCAGCCACATTGATGACTCCCTCACATTAAGTCCTAAATTAAGGAAATGTAAAGACACCATCGTGTGTTGAACTGCATATGATCAGCAATTGCAGTTAAGATTCTGTCACAGGAAATAAAGATTGGCTCATCACAGGGTCCTGGGGAGGAAAATTGACAGGGGTGTGTGTGTATGTGTGTGTGTGTGTGTGTGTGTGTGTGTGTGTGTGTGTATTCAATTGTATGCAAGCATACATGCATATATGCATGTGTGTGCTCCTGTGTATGCAGGTACATATGTGCATGAAAACAGAACAGAAGACAATCCCAGGTCTCATTCCTCTGGTATAACTTCTCATCTTTTTGTTGTTATTGTTGATTTTGAGACAGAGTCTCTCCCACTAGTCTGGAACTCCTTAGGTAAGTTAGGCTGGCTGGTCTGCAAGCCCCAGCTCTCCAGCTGTCTCCATATCCCTAGTGCTAGAATTACAGGCACATACTGCAATGTCCAGCTTTTTTTTTTAAGGTAGGTTCTGAAAATCAAGCTCATGTCCTCTTGTTCATAAAGTAAGCACTACTGAGCAACCTGCCTTCCGAGTCCAACAGGGCAGCTTTGACTTGAGTGAAATAGGACAGTGTTGAAGACAGACAGACAGACAGACAGACAGACAGACAGACACACACACACACACACACACACACAGCACACTGAGCAAATGAAGACTGACACTCTGGGTCACAGGCTCTGCAGGTCACAGGAAAGCTATGGAACTATGAGGTGGGCAGAGAATCTGCAGCCTGAGGTTGTCAATGGAAAGGGGATATGTACAACCAAAATGGAGTGAGGCGCATGAGAAGCCAAGTTATCATTTAACTGGTCTGTGTCCTTTGGTGGTGGGACAGCCTTCATTCACCCTGAGGCTCTTCCTAGACACTTGCCTTGCACAAAGACTCATGCTGAGACCAGGAGATGAAGGAAGAGAAAGGAGATCGAGTCACATCTTTTGGGGGTGGGGTGGAGATTCCAGTCTCAGGATGTGCACTGTGTACTTTACACTGCTAAGGGACATTTTGTAATGAACCACTTCTAACTTCGTACCTTAGTTTGTAAGCACCATAGCAGAAATCTTTACTAAACAGGTACCCAGTGGTATTTGATAATGAAAGTTCTGACATCAGATAGCGACATTTACACAGTGACTTTCCCAGTATTACCACTGAAATTCTTATATCTCAGATAAACAGCCTATTGGTCACACATATATGTGTGTGTGTGTTTATGTATGTATGTCTATGTACATACATGCTTCATATTCTGTAGTGGACACATATGGATTATGTGTCCTCTTTGAGTCTCAGTTTTTTTGAGCTATAAAATGGGGATAATCATTTCAAGCTTTTATAATTGCTGCACATTTTTCGTGGGAACACATGCCCAGTGCTCTACAAGGCTCCTGGGCTCCAAAAGTGTTCAAAGCATTCTCCCATGGTACTAGAAAAATCCTTTCAGATCTGATGGCTTCCTATCTGCCTTTCCATATCCTCTTACATGGAAACCACACACTGTACTGAAAGAGCTGTGACTGGGTATTTATGATGTTTTATAACATATTTCTTGTGAGCGGCAAGAAATTACTGTTGTAGGGAAATTTCTCTTTTCCAATTTAATATAGAGCTTGAGATAGAGCTCCAATTTCTGGCCTTTCGTCTCCTCTGTAGACTAATCTTGTCTCCCCATTGTTGAGTCTCTGAGATGAGACTGTACTGTGAACATCCGCGTAAAGCAATTGTCTGGATCATTACAACATTTGCTTTTAAGTCCCCATTTCAAGTACTGGAATGATAGGGGACATTGGAAGTTACTGTTTTTATTTGTTCCTTCTTTCAATAATGTTTAATCGTGCTATTATTGGCTATCAAGCAACACATCAGAGGCTGGGTATGGGGAGCGAAAAGCCAGAGTCTCTGTCCTCTAGAGACTCACTTGGGGAGCATGCATGAAAGTGGCAATATGGTTAAGTTTCCAGCACCTAGAGTGGACCAGCAGCAAATAAACAGTCCCCATTAGTGGGGCATTAGAAGCCATGACTTGAGCTACAGGCTGTGTTAATGCACATGAGCGGTCGTCACAGGTCCTTGCCAGGCCTTAGTAGACCATCAGAAGCATTGGATAACCTCCCTCCGTGTCCCAGGCAGATGGAAAGGAACATAATTTAGGTAGAGGGAAAGGCCCCAGGGCTATTTCAAGTCATGCTGGGACTCTAGTAATGCAGGGGCGTGGAGACTATGTTTGCAAGCTCACCCAGAAATATTAGCTAGGTGCCTATCACCCAGAGGATCCCAGAAAAACAACGATGTAGACGATGTCCTTGGAAAGCTTCTGGCTTAGAGGAGAAAATAAGATGTGTACCTGGGGCTGGGGCTGGGGATGCAGCTCAGAGACAGAGCAGTAGGAGGAGGAAAAGGAGAGATGTATTCGTAATCATTTCGAGCTTTTATAACTGCTGCACATTCTTCGTGGGAACACATGCCCAGTGCTCTACAAGGCTCCTGGGCTCCAAAAGTGTTCAAAGCATTCTCCCATGGTACTAGAAAAATCCTTTCAGATCTGATGGCTTCCTATCTGCCTTTCCATATCCTCTTACATGGAAACCACACACTGTACTGAAAGAGCTGTGATGGGGTATCTGTTATAGAGTGAAGGTTTGTGTCCTCACCCTTACCCTTAGACAAGGTGATTTGGTGAAGCTCTAACCTTCAATGAAGTTGTGTTTGGAGACAAAGCCTCTAAGGAGTTAGCTGGGATTTAAGAGGGTCATAAGGGTGGGGCCCTAGTCCTATGGGATTAGTGAACTCGAGGAAGCTAGAGCTCTCCATAGCCCCCTCCCTCAGTACACACTAAAGAAAGGTTAGGTGAAGACACGGAGATGAGCCAGGACCCTTGATCTCGGACCTCTAGCTTCCAGGAGGGTGAGGAAATTGGTACCTGATGCTGAAGCATGCCCCCCATCACTGTGATATTTGCTAAAGCAGCCTGAGCTGACTACCACAATCACCGCAAACATGCCATCAGGAGGGACACAGGGGCACTGACCGTGGGAGAGGGAGTATCCGTCAACTAGCTGCAGAAGGCAGCGACCCTGACTGAGCCTGGAAACACCTGCAAACACTTAGATTTAAGAGAGATTGATAGAGAATATTTCAGCTAAAGGAAATACCAAGGGCTGGTGGGCAGTAGGAAAGCAAGCATGAGACCCACTGGGCTCATGGCATAAAAGACTTTGAAAGTCTGGGTAGAAACATGGAGTTGCAGCCCTTGTTACTGAGTTTTGACAAGTTTCCTTGAGTCTTGTGCTTTGGCAGAGAGACCAAGAGGTCGTGGGAGAGGCTCCAACTACAGGGTGGCTGCAGCAATATAGGGGAACTATGGCAGCTACGGCAATAAGGGTGCAGCCCAGGTCAGCAGAGATGAGGAGAAGGCAAGAGGGTCCCAGAGTGCAGATCCACTGAATGTTGTAGCCATTGGATGTGAACAGGGAGAGAGAGGGATGTAGATGTTAGTTGTAACAAAGTACACTCCCAGAATCATTTTGCTACTGTCAACTTCTAAATCACTTACTCCTTAACAGTCCCACCTTGGGGGTGAGGACATGTAGTTGGAAGGGTGAGTTGATATTACACCCCAAACTTTGTTCCTTTCTGACATTCAAGGTAGCTGCTGCACACTTTGAGATCAGGGCAGGAGGTCATTAGCGAGTCTGCAACAAAAGGCAGAGTAAGTTTGGAACAAAGGTGGAACAGTGCTTCCAGATTTTCTAGCCCAAGGTGGCACCATAAAGTCGGCAAAATGTCCACGTCTGTCAGAGAGACAAAGGTGAGTGAGTGGATTTGGAGGTCCGGGGAACTCACTCAGTGAAGGCCGCAGAAGACAGAGCCCTGGGTACAGGCACACCCAGAGAGGAGGTGAGAAATGCACAAGAAAACCGAAGGCTCCAGAGCAATGAAGACTCGAGCCCTGCTTGTGTCAGATGGCGGACACTGGAGATCACCATGTCAGGAGAGAACTGGGACCGGCTGTGCCAACCATTGGGGATTCTGGAAAATGAGAGTGGAAAAGCATACCTGTATTATGAGAAGAATAAAAAGCCCTCCCTCTGCCCTGGACAGCAGATCCCTCTCCTGCCTGAGGGAGAGCTTTGGACCAAGCAGGCTCCATATCCTTAGGATGGGTCTGAAGTCTGGTGTCCTGCACTTCGGGGGACCTTTGTTACCCTCCGACATGTAACCAAAGGTGTATAGGGAGGTACAATGAGCAACCTGTACTTAGGGAAAATGCCACAGAGCATCCCAGCCAATGTCACAATTCGTGAACAACTGGTGCTGTTGTCATTTTCCTACATCTTAGCATGTATGGGGTTCATCAGTATATGATACAGGAGTGCAGGTCAGGGTCTGATTATCATTCCCAAGAAAAGGAATGTCAAAGTGTCTGGTTATCCAGCCAGAGATCATTAACACAAGGGTCTATAGCACAGAACATGAACTTATGGTCCCTGGAATCTCCTGGAAGACTGTTTTCTTTGACTGGAACCAGTCCTAAAACATTGGAATTAGTTGATCATATTTGAAAAATCTAAAACCTTTATGTTAAAAATACTCCATGCTCCATCTTTTCTCAAGAACCCCTGGGGTTCCAGTGGTTGGCATCTGCCAGCCAGAGCAAAAGCTAGTGCCAAGCACAACCGCAGATGCCCATCTGGGACGGGGGAGAAGCCCTCCATCCATTCTGCAGAGAATTATGCCCCAGATTGACTCCACCTCCTCACTGATGCAACCATGGGCTCTGCAATCTCCCAGAACTTTCCATTCCTGATCTGCAGTTAGCCTCTCACTGGACAAAGGAGACAAAACACAGAGACGGTGGGAGCCAGGGTGCAGGGCTGTTCTACACGGCTGTCCTGGCTTTGTTCCTGTTGCTGTGGTGAAATACCCTAACAAAAAGCAGCTTAGGAAAGAAAGAGTTTATTCTGCTCACAATTCCAGGTTACAATCCACCTTCAGGGGAAGTCAAGGCAGAACCACATCCACCGTCAAGAGCTAAGAGAAATGGATGCGTGCATGCTCACTTGTTTACTTCCCTGCTCGTGCTCAGCTCTGTTTCCCCACTCTCAGACACTTCAGGACCCCTTGCCTAAGGAATGGTAACCCCCTTGGTGGTCTGGGTCTTCCCACATCAGTTGACTTAGTTAAGACAGTCCCCACAGACATGCCCATAGTCTGATTCGATGTAGACCAACCCTCATTGAAACTTAACCAGATAACTCTAGGTTGTGCCAAGTTGACAAGTAAAGCCAACCATCACCATGCCTCTGGGCCTGTGGGTGCTCAGGAATGGCTCCCTAAAGGTCCAAATGCCCTTGCCCAACCCCTGCTGTAATTATTAGATGCTGAACTCCTCCCATGCCAGGGGGCTCTGAACATAGCATGCTGCCCGAGACTGCTCTCCGTGGGTACACAACCGTCCAAGGAGGAGCATACAAGACCAAATCCCCCATCTCTTTGTCCTCTTCTCCAGGTGCCTTCTTTTGTTTCTTGGGGAGAGGCTGAGGCACACCAACTCAAAAAAAAAAATGTGTGTGCTTCAACTGAAGGAGAACCTGGAGTTTATCTAATAGGCAGGTTGGGAAAAATGAAAACGCTAATTACTTCAGGGGAAGCATGGAGAATGAGTCAGCTGACTGGGCCACAGGGCAGCCAGTAGGAGCTGATTTTTTTTCCCGTTAGAGGATAATGACTTATTCTTATTCTCGGGGATTTTAGCTGTGCACACACAACAAAAAATCATTCCAAGTGTCTGCTAGCAAAATCCCAGGCTGCCGAACGCCACGTTTGAAAATTAATGTGACAAGCTGGAGGCCCATTTGCCCCAAGATCAGAAGACAATGAAAGCCTCCTCCCCAGGAAATGTCTCAAGGTAGAAGCAGAGACCCGGAACTGGAGAAGCAAGGGGGCAGGGCCCCACCCCGGGACCCCGAACAAGAGTCAGCTGCGAACCTGGCAGCTGCCTTTGTCTTCACAGTCAGGCCCGGCCTCCTCAGTTACTGAACATCCACAGAGAAGCTAGTGAGGCTGATCATCAATCGCCTTATTCATCCCATCATTAAAATGATAGGTCTTGCTATTGGAGCAGCGCTAGCTTTCTGTGTGCCAGGCACACCTCCTGGTAGAGAGGTCTCCCCGCAGGACCCTTACAAGGACTTGGGGTTCATCTGATCACCACTGGACCGCAGGAGTTGGGGACCCCCAAAGTCCTAGCTCTTACTTCCCAGCTGGCCATGGAATTAATGAAGCTGGGGTAGCCCTGGATGTGGGGCACACTCTGGTCCTTTACAGTTCTTTGTCTGCAGTCAGGCTCTTGTCTTTCAGAGCTGGCGGCTGCCGCTGTCTCTCGGGCTGATGCAGCAGTCAGATAATGAACAGTATATCAGCGCAGTGGAGAGGGGGGCCAGGGGGAGAGGGGCCAGTGAGTGCCTGAGCCAGCCAGCCTGACTTATTATTCCTTCACTCTCAAACAAAACAAAATCATTGGCCTGCCAGGGTCATTAAGGACCCCGAGGTTGTCATAGAAACGACCTTTGGGGCCCGGTGGTTGTTAATGCATGAGTGACTGCCTGCATTGTGTGTTCCAGGAGAGGTCAGAGTCTTGTTGGTGGCTTAAGAAAGAAAGAAAGAGAGAGAGAGAGGAAGAAAGAGAACCAGCACAAAGCCCAGAATTGGACAGCTGACATTCAGGAAGAAGGCTATGTAAGATGGCACTGATTGGTTGTCTGGGATGGTGACTCTCTGCAGCCTGGCTCATAGTAGGTGCTTGATAAATGTCTGCAGTGGTGAGGGGGTGCACTCCTCTGGTTTAAAGTGCCCCTTTCTTTCCTCCTATTCTCCTATTCCCTTCCCTATAGAAACTGCCCCTCCAGTGTCCTCTCTGAGGACTAGGCAGCCAATTGCTCTTCTATGGCCCCGGTGAAGATTAGCAACTCACAGACCAGTTTTAGAAAATATCAGCCTTCTGTCTTGAACCACATCGTCTTTCAGGCCTCTCGGAGACCAGGAGAGCTGGGGAGGGAGGCTGTTGCAGAGCAGAAACACGGGAGAGCAGGATCTAGCTTGCCAGCCTTGGACTTTATGTAGCTTTTTCAAGCCACCTCCAAGTCAAGGGAAGAGATATCATTATCAAGTGCCAAGGCCAAGCCCAGCACCCAAATCCTAATGAACTAGGCCTGGCCACAGGCCCCAGTACAATAGCTAAAGAGCTAAGAGATGGTGAAAACCAGAGATTCAATCAATGCAGCCACAAGGAATGGGTTTCAGCAGCCTTGAAGTCCAGCTTTGAGGTACTGACAAGTTCTGAGTTTAAACAGGGCAACTGAAGTATGAGGTGGGGGGAATTGTGTGTCAAAGTGTGGTCTGGTCATCTTGCCTCAGATTATAGAAGGCCTTGTTGCTTGAGGGGACAAGCCAGTTCCCATGAGATGATCGCTCTGGTTTGAAGAGGAGTCATGATGAGGTAGCCTGTTGCGAGGCTCTTCCATTCCTGGAATCCAACTTGACTGTAGATTTAGGACAACGGTATGGAAAGGCTATTGGGAAGACTGACAGGGAGGTGTCCCAGCCAGTCTTTGTTCCTTCAGACTGGAAGCAAGATAAGGGAGCCTGTGTGTCTCCAGCTTTTGAACCTTGAGTCATTCACATGGCTGCGCAATTAAACCGACAAGGGAAATGAAATGCAGACCATAGATACAAAATGAAGGCAGAGACGCACGGCCTTTATACTGTTTTGGTTTCCTTGAGGGTCCAAGGTGTTAGCCTGTTCTTGCCCGATCCTCTGAGCCCCACTGTGCTGCAGAGCGCCCCCTATCAGCTGCTGCTTAGAAAGCTTAACCTACATTGACCATCCCCAGGCTGCCTGGGAGTCCCAGAAGAACTGAGGTTGCAGAATCCGCCCTGCTATTAACTGTGCATTTTCCTGAAAGCCTCCTGCATCACTTTCTTCATCTGTGGGTAACGTCAAAGATGGGCCAGGTGATAACTAAGGTGATAACCCTTGCCGCGCTGCCTCTGTTGGGATTTTCCCCTCCACTTTCTCCAACACTATTGAGATATTCTTTGGGTGACAATAGAACTAATTGAGCTCTGAGAAGACCAGCACTGGTCAATTTCTGTGGTGCAACCATAGAAGTGAGGTATTTAGGACATTTCCAACTCATCTAACCAACCATCCGTCTAACCAACCTTCTAACCCATTGCTAAGGGCATCACCCAGCAATCTCTGTGTTAATTCCAGCATGGCTTTACCCCAACAGCTGCCTGAAGTCCCCAGGTCACAGTTAGCAGTAGGACCTGAGGCCTACTGGGACACACAACCACTTACACATTGGACATAAGCAAACACGTAGCCAGGAAGTAGAAGGAGGGACAGGAAGAACTCAGAGCCACAGCCACACTCTGCCATTGTCTGATCTGTAATGCTGGCCAAGCTGTCCCCGATCAGTACTAGAGAGGGACACCAAGCCTTATCATTTTCAGTTCTCACTTACTGCTGTCTAAAATGCACTTTCAGAGAGGTTTATTTCCCTTTGTTTTTGTTTTTACAGTCTGCATATCTGATTTGCATAACTGTCTGGGCTGTGGTCTGGCACCTGCTCCCCCAGGGGACAAGGCAGAAGGAGGCTAGCTTTTGGAGAGCAGCATTTTCTCTTCCTTCCTGACTGCTTGTGGAAGCAGAAGAGCAGGAGCCCAGCAGAGACTCAGCTCAGCCTGATAGCTGGTGGTTTCGTCTTTCTTTCTTTAGCAAACATCTTCCCAAACCACTGAGGAGACAAAGGTTCCAGGGAGTTTCCTATGCTTACCAAGGCATAATGACTCCACAATAAAACACTTCAGCCTTCTGGGTCTAACATGTCCAGGAAAAGTGTCGAGGGGCCTCTGGTGGGGAGGGAAGACTGAAACTAGGTGGGCCCAGCTTCTCTGGGGCCAGAACTGCCCCTGACTCTTGCAAGAACTTTGGGCACATCACCTCTCCTCATGGAACCGACTTCCATTTCTCTAAAATGTAAAGGGGAGCCCAATGAGATAGCTCAATCTGTAAAGAGCCTCCATGCAAGTAAGAAGAACTGAGTCTAGCCTCAGACCCTGCATAAAAGCTAGATACAATGATGCATGCCTGCACGAACCCAGCTCTGAGGAGGCAGAGACAGGAGGAGTCCCGGGCATTTGCTGACCAGTCTATGTAGCAGGAATCCGTGAGCTCCAAATGCAGTGACAGACCCTGCCTCCAAAATGTAAGTTGGGAAGGGACTGAGGAAGATACCCAGCATCGATCTCTGTCCTCCACATGCATGTGCACGCACACACCACATACACACACACACCACATACACCACACACACTACATACACACACACACACACACACACACACACCACATACATCACACACACTACATATACACACACACACCACATACACCACACACACTACATACACACACACTACACACACTACACATACACACACACACACACACACACACACGCACGCACGCACGCACGCACATATATATAAATGGGCCCACACTGTGCAGTGCTCTAATTCTGAAGCCTGTGTGCTTCTAAAGGACGATAAAGTCCAGAGCATTTGTACTTATTGAAATTAACTCCAGGTTATAAAATCGAAGCGCTTCCTGGGTGGTTGGTGCACCAACAGGAAAGAATACAATGTTTCTCCTGGTCCTTAAGTTCAGGATGTTTCCTTAGAAATGAGCGTAAAACCCAACATTATAGAAAGTGCCACGAGTATTTGCATGTCATACAGAGAATATTCGCATATAATCACTTGTATAAAGCAGGATGCTTGTTTCTCAGGGTGGGGAACAAGGTAGCTGACAACTTTCCTAAGTGCCTCCAGTGTGTCAGCTGCTTGTCAGGTAGGACTGAGTCCTCAGCACCTCAGATGCTCAGTACTTGTTGAACACATCTTGAAACTGAGGGCCAGAGCGGAAACTGGCTGGCGGTCCTACCATGCTATATAGGGACTTCAATATTCCTTGGCAGCCCTTTTCTCTTCTAAGCATCACAGTATCTAATGTAAGAGGTGTGTCTGCAGTAACAGCAGCGAGGTGGACTCAGGTCAGTGGGTTTAGTCACATTCCTCTGTTGCATGAAGGTTTGGACAAAGTGACCTCTAAGATCCATTTCATTTTTGAAATCTCAAATTTAAGGTACTTACTTAAGTAGCAGTTACCAAAAACAAACTCTGAAACACAGTCTGCCCAGGACACCCAGGAAAGGCATGTTTTGTGGTCAAATGTGTTTGGAAAATATCCCTAATTGTGTTCCCAGTTAGAGACTTACAAAGCATGTTACAAGCATCAAAGACACTGATAAGGCCTGCAATAAAAGCTCGAGTAAGTAGTTAATCTCTTTCCCAGACTTACTGTTTCTCACCCCCCTTTTTTCTCCCCACGAAACACTTACTGGCGTTTGTTGGGGGGAGGGGGGCAAGAATAACAGTATGGGCTGTAATTCAGGGGTTCTCAGTTCCTTCATTTCCTGTCTTCCTTCCTTCTCCATGTGGACAGAGGCCCAGCAGTCCTCAGAGAGACTCATGGGGTCAGAAGTGAGGACTGGGGAAAGAGTCTGTGTGAAATTAACAAGCCCAGCTTCTGCTTCCAGGCACAGCTCGTCCACCCCTCTTAAAGCTCCGCACATGGCTTACTCATGAAAAGCAAGAAGAGCCTTGGCTGCCGAGCGAGCCCTCCTAGAAGAAACGGATACCACTGAAGCTGCTTCTGAAGTCTTGACACTAGAAGTATCTTCATGTTCTCTGTGTATTTGTTCACAAATCCACTTATGGATGAACACAAAACATGGCGGCTTTTCTAGTTCAGTCTTCCTTCTAAGGGCGCTCCCCCACCATCACTGAAGTCGGGAAATAGCCACTCTCACCAAACATGGCGGTTGCTGCAGGCTGCTGCTCCTCAGCTGCATCACGTGGGTTGGTTCCGCGCCTGTGTGGGGACTTCCTCACGCCTTGGTAGCCCTTTTCTCTGTATCACAGCGCCATTGGCACTTGCTCACACAGCTTCCCTGACAGCAGGCCAGATCTGGTGCACTTTTTTTGTTTCTGTGACAACTTGGACTCTTCGGACGAGCAGTCATCACCTTTGGTGATTACACATTTGAGTGATTCGTTTGAAACGCCTGGTCTTCCCACTAGACCACAAACCTCCCAAGGACAGGGATCACACCTATTTGCTCACACTGTGTGACCACCATCTGCCCAGACCGGTGCTGAAGAACATTTTGCTGAGTAAATAAATGAAGGAATTGTTATGTGAAAGTGGCCTTGCCTACCTGGCCCTCACTGAAGTCAGGCTCCTTTGCTAGCAATTCTAATATTTCTCTTCATTTAAATTTGATCTTCCTCTCATAGCCTGACTTCAGCTCCCCACTGGCACTGACTCTAAGCCACTCGATAAGGCTAACCCATCCCCCTCTTTCCACTCCCACAGGCTCAATCATAGTTCCTGCCAATGGGAAGACCACAGGATGGCGGATCTGCAACCAACAACTAATTGACTTTTTTTCTATCAAAGCTATATCAGAGGACATTTGCTCAATTTTATCTTTTGTCCCAAGAAGAAAGTTGCAGTATCAGTTTCAAAATGGCACCTGCTTGGTTGGGATTTGTATCTAAGTAAAATTTCAAACCAATGCATGCTTGGCTTTTGAAAAGTGCAAACGGGTTCTAAACTTCTGCAGAGTGTTCAAGGCATTGCTTACTCATGTTGCACCTTCCTCCCACTTAACAAAGGAAGAAGCTCAGATCCACAATGAGCATGAAGTCAGGAAGTGAAGCTGCCCAGGTTGAATGAAGCTCAGTCCTTGGTCCTTTGCTTGCTTTACTGAGTCCTAAGCTCAGCTAGTCAGCTCAGGCTACCATGGCTGCCTAGCTCCCCTGCGAGATCCTGAGCTACTTAAAAGCAGGGGTCACGACTTCTCTTTGGCAACTCCAGTTCCTAGCTCAGTATCATGACACATAATAGGTCCTAAAATTTAAAGAATATCTATATGAATGACAGAAATATTAAAAGCTGTCACAGCAAGTCAGCTCAGCGTGAGTCCCATGAAAGATGTGTGAGATGAAGAAGTCAGAGAGTCCTGAAGATCTGAGGAATCACAAGTTCAAGGCCAGCCTGGGCATCTTAATAAAACTGTTTCACAATAACAAAAAGTTACAAGGATATACATCAGTGCTAGACCTTAGGAGCAATCACAAGGAAGGCAGGAAGGAATGAAGGGAGGAAAGAAAGAAGGAAGGAAGGGAGGGAGGAAGGGAAAGAGGAAGAGACAGACAGACAAGGAGGAGGGGAATCTGGAGATAAACACTTCACTCCTTTAAGCCAAATGAACTTATAAGAACTAATTTGTTTTACAGAAAAAGATTTGGATATAAAAATCTAAAGATATCTTATTCAAATTGTCTGGATAGGAGGATAATTGTACTGATTTGTTATTCTTCAAATTAACCTCTAGGAATAATGATGGGAACCATAGGAAGCACCCTCTGCTTACCATTAACTCAATACAAGAATTACTGTGTGCATGCACACGTATGCGAATGCATAGCATTCCCGAATGACTCAAGACACTTGTAAGAAAGGGTAGATGTGCATGAATTTGAGCACGAGGGAAGGACTGCTACTTCAGTGCTTTTGAATATATATCTTATCCCTCTCTTAGAGGTTTTGAGAAGTAGTTTCAATAAATGTAATTTGCCTTGTAATTAATGCAGAGTGCTCCCCAAGTGGCCCCTTCGTCCTTTTTTAAAAAATAGCTTTAAGCCATCCTTTGTCATGGCATTTGTCACCTCCTGAACAAGCCACCTTTTCTGTTTTGCCACAGAGGTGATCCTTACCTAGACCCAACCCCATCAAACCCACAGACTCCCGAGGGAGCAGATGCTTCCAGCCAAGCATGCGCTGTACAGCAGAGGAGGCCTGACCGGCAGGACTGTAAGCAGTAATAATGCTAAAGCAGGATGAATGTCAGCATCTTGCTCGGCAGAGGGCACAGGCTTTGAACCTGAAGACTGCAGACTGAAGCCAGGTGGGGTGGGGGTGAACCCCAGCCACAAGTGGAGGAAGGCAGAGCGGAGAGGCAGGAAATGCTCCCCTTCCCCAGGGTCCCGGGATTGTTTTGGTAATTACCCCAGCTTCTTCAACAGCTTGTGATTTGTCCAGTGCCAGGGAACCTGGATTTGCCTCACACAATGCATAATTCATAGGGCATGGACAGCAATTATGAGCTAATTGAGGGGTGTAATGTTTAAAGAAAGGATCCATTATGAGGCACATAAGGGATGTTGGAGCGAAGACACTCTTGAGTCCACGGAGGCTCGTTGCCTCTAATTCAGCTTTCCTTGAGATGACTCTAATTGTCTCCTGAAGGGCACTGAAGCTGCCTCTTCCAGCAGGCCAGGGGCTCAGCACAAGAGTGCTCCTGCTAGAGGATGCTCAAAGGGACCCAGAGTGACTTTCCCACTCTTGTGTACTCAGCCTCCCACTTGTCACACTGACGCTGTTACCTGGATTCATAGGACTTGACAGATGCAATGTGATCCTAACCATATTTTCAAAAGGAAAGTCAAGCTCACGTTTCAGGGCATGAAGGATGCTATAGTCTTTAAAACAGTGCAGTAAAGAATTTATGCCATTTCCACCAGAAAATTACCTCTTAACCGGGTTACCAGAGAGATCTTAGGTGGTACATCCTGGAAAATTGGGAGCTAGGTGTCTTCATAAGGAGCCCCTGGGCTGGTATCCTGTATGTGACTAGTTTTTCCTCTTGCCAAGGACCACAGAAACACCACCACCCACCTGTGGCCTCAGCTTCACCACGTGAACCGAGGAATGCAGGTGGGAGGAATGGTCTTCAGACCCTCCTGGCCCTGATGCATCGTTTCTCTACACCCAGACTCATCTTTCTGACTGGAAAAAGAAAGGTTTGAGATAGAGTATCTATGTACGTAGACTAGGCTGTCCTCAAATCCGTGGGGAGATCCACCTGCCCCTGGCCCCTGAGTGTGGAATCACAGGCTTATGCTACATGCTTGGCTCTGACTGAAAAATTTAAACCATATCTATAGGAAAGTCTTGCTTCCCTTGGGACCAACTCTGTGTGCCCTGACTCCCTCAGGATACCTACAATGTGACTGCCACACATATATGGTCATGTGATAACATATCAAGAAAAATATTTCCCCTTCGGTTCCACTACCGAGTCAGACGCACATCTCATAACAATTAGTCAAAGACACTTGGTAAAAAAAAAAAAGACTCTGCCAATGTCTGTTCTTTGGAGGTTGAGGTAGTTGTATACCATGTACAGGTTGCCACCTTCCTGGAACCCTCTAGGCCTCAGCATACATCTCACTTGGATTGTTCTAGGATAGCCCTTTAGAAATTGGATTTCCTCTTGGTCTCCAACCAAGTACTTCCACAACAATTTGCTGACATCATGTGAAGCCCTACTTAACAAACCTGTTGTGAGTGTAGTACTGCTGCTACTCAAGTTGGGTTGCAGTACCCCACAGCACCAGTAGAGGCCGCTTTTTGAAATGTGTTACACACAACCCAAAGAGTCAAACCATCATGGGGTCATCCCATGGGCACTAGAGGTCCTATTGACCACTTTGTCCAACCAGGCCCTGAATAGGTGTCCTTGCTTTGTCCTGTATGGAACTTACTCTGTCTGCAAGGAATCCTCGACTGTCGTTGACTGTTACACAGCACCCTTAGAATGGATCATTTAAGCAGAGTCCTGGCCAGTTTGCACCGGAACTGATGGCCTCTGCTCCCTGTGTCCTGGTGAGAATAACAACTGCTGAAGAGTTTTTAATCTTTATTTTTGAAGCTTCCAAGGTGAGAAATTGAAGGAAAGCAAAATGACCATGTTGCTCCAAGGGTTAATCACACAAAGCCCAGAAGAAACTGTCTCCTTCTTTCTACTTCAGAGCTGAGCTTTTCATCATGCATGGATGTTTGCTTCTGACCAGCGGAGTAAGACAAATGGGGTGTGGGTGGGGTGATCCCTTTCCCTTCTTATGGGGGTTCAGGGATTTCTGGAAGGAACTCTTCATAGATTAAAAGAAAAAAA
The DNA here is from genome assembly GCA_902168425.1 of Peromyscus attwateri. Classification (NCBI taxonomy): domain Eukaryota; kingdom Metazoa; phylum Chordata; class Mammalia; order Rodentia; family Cricetidae; genus Peromyscus; species Peromyscus attwateri. Next base: position 49,714 of record CABHPP010137159.1, on the reverse strand, counting down.
AAAACTTTCTCAATTCTTCCCTCTCTTCCCTAATCTGAAGATCTTCCCACGATGTGGGCCACTGCACTCTTGTTCACTGAGTTATCCAAACCCTTTCAAAACCTTTTTATTTCTCTCCCTCAAGTTGTAACTGGTTCCAAACCCATCAGTTCATATGGTCACTTTAAATTGTTCCTTTTGCCCCCCAATTTATCTTTTTATCATGTTACTCAATGGATTGATTTCCCAAGGTCCTTCTTGGCTTCCTCATCAACTCCTGCCTCTTGGCTGTCTCCTCACAGTTGAAGTGCCAGGCCGGGGCTGACAGTTAGCTGAGCCCTACCTTCCCACTCGATGCCTCCTTCACTCAAGTATTCATTCAACCTGTATGCTCATCAGTCTTGGATCGGGCACAAAGACAGGATCCAGGTTACAAATACCATAATAAAGAGCTGCCTTCAATGAGCTTGTGGGTTTTTTGTGACAGCAAGCTGATATCACTGTCACCATCTTGGCTGAGGGCTATGACAGGGGTGGCAGGGGGCAGTTGAAGCACAGAAAAAGGTGTGGCCAGTGGTCTGTCCTGGGAAGACTTCCATCGCTAATTGTGCTGATTGGATTTTTGGCAACTTGACACAAACTAGGATCATCTGGGGAGAGGAGACCTCAACTGAGAAAAGGCCTGCAGACAGTATGTGGGGCATTTTCTTGATTAATGGTTGATGTGGGAGGGCCCGCCCACTATGGGCAGTGTCACCCTTAGACGGGTAGTCCTGGAGGGTATAAGAGAACAGGCCGGGCAAGCCACAGAGAACAAATCAATAGACAGAGTTCCTCCATATTCTCTGCTGCAGTCTTACCTCCAGGTTCCGGCCCTGCTGGGGTCCCTGTCCTGGCTTCCCTCGATGACAGACTGTAACCTGGGAAATGGAACAAACCTTTTCTTTCCCAGCTGTTTTTGATTGTGATGTTTTATCAAAGCGACACAAAGCAGGCTATCACACTGGCCTACCTTCCTTTTTTCCAATCTTTTTTTTTTCCCTCTGACATCTGGAGGGCCAACTGAATGCTGAGCTTTCTCAGAAAGCCAGAAGACAAGGAGAGGCAGTCATTCAACCTGCTTTCCTTGAGAGTCAACACTGGGAGGCTCAATAGATCCCCCCTCCTTTAGGCCACCCACTAACATCATCTTGAGAATTCCGATCATCTTTTGGTTTTGCACACATAGGGGCTTATTTCCCATAGGATGGTTTTCAGGAACCCACCTGGTATGGATAGATAAGATGGATGTGTAGCTGTTTCTCTTGGAGACTGTTTCCCAGGTATCCCAATCCTGAACTTAAGTTTCAATTTACACAGCAAATCATTCACAGTTTTGTAGGTTATAAAGTGTGTTAGCATATGTTAAACCTCATAAGGAGGTTACCAGCCATGATTCCCCTTATTCTCATCTTCAAGATGCTGATAAAGGCCTTGGCTGGTCCCACACAGCAGGCAAGCAGTGGGACTAGATCCAAAGCCAAGCCATCTGGTCACTTAGCAAAGCCTGACTCCTGCAATGTGCGTAGCTCCTCTGTGAGACAGACAGCACCCTCACCAAAGACTGGGATTCATAGGGACTAGTGATTGGCCAGAGGTCACAAATAGCAAGTGAGGAGATGGTGGGTCTGTGTCCCATGCTGAGCCCACGTCATGGACATGTCTCCTGCTGGGGATCTAAACGCATTCTCTAGATAGTTAGATCACTGAAGTTGTTGGTTCGTTCCCAAAATGGAGTCCCCTGAGCAGGAACAGCAGGGCACCTGTGAGGGATACCACTTTTTGTGGCCACCCATAACCTATCCGACTTAGGAACTGCAGGGGTGGGTCTTCTGTGTTTGGCCCGCTCAGATTCATCACACGTTTCTGATGCAAGTTCGTGGCTGGAAAGCTGGCTTGTATCATGGTTTCACCACAGTGATGCACCTTGGACTCAGCTTCATGGGTCTCAGATAGGCCTGGATATGGACATTTTTCACCTTTCCTCTTGAGACCCCAGTGGGCAACAGAGGATGAGGACTGAGAGACTAGCTGATACTTTCCCCCATAGTGACTACATTGTCAGATATCCTGTTCTTCTTCTCCTTTTTTTTTTCAGAGCTGAGGACCAAACCCAGGGCCTTGCGCTTGCTAGGCAAGCACTTTATCACTGAGCAAAATCCCCAACCCCTCCTGTTCTTCTTATAGGTATGCTACAGGCATATAGGCAAGGGGCAAGTCCAGCCATATGGCCCTGATGAGGTGAGACCCTATGGCATGGTGGCACATGCATGAATGGATGCTGCTGAGGTTCCAGAGGAGAGGCATGATGGGGAACTGTCAACTCCTACCCTCACAGGAGAAGCAGGAAAAATTCACAGTGCAGCTGTGCCCTGCCAGCTGTCATCCTACATGGATTACAGGTGTAAATCTGCACACAGCAAAGGCCGTGTTATGCCGCTGATGTAACGTGGCATCTTTGCTTTTGCCAGCTTTAAGCCTTGTGTTTAAAACTGCAGTGAGGGATGAGGCTGTTCCACTGGTACTGTGCTTGCTTAGCATGCATGAGGCCCCAGGTTTGATTCTCAGCGCCACATAAATAAATGTGACTGCACTGGGGAGGTAGAGGTAGGAAGATCAGAAGTTCAAGGTGAAAGGCAGCTTGTTGTACTTGACACTCCATCTCAGAAACATACAAACCAACAATAAATCTGCAATGGTGCTTTGGCGTCCCATCAGAGGAAAGTAGGCATAGGTCTGGTGTGGCTTTGTTTCAATTTAAGCAACATTCCACTATGATTGCTGAAGTCCACACTAGGGAGCTGTGCGAACATGCTTTCCTCTGTTAATTCTTGAGTTTGAAGGATTGTCACACTGTGCTTCCTGCAGAAGTTGACTTGTGTTTCAGTCACGTGTCCATAGATTCCCCTCTTGGTGTATAGGCATTCAAAAGTTAACTGTTGGAGGTACCCTGGCAAGCCCAGGGACCCCAGACCCTCTAGAGGGCACCCAAGGACTCTAGCATGCCCTCCACACCTTGGGTTGAAGCAGGAGTTATCTTTGAAGATTTCCAGGCAGTAATTAAATGTAATTTCGGGGGAAGAAAATTTGGTCAGTTTCGATGTGGGACAAATGGCTTCCCCTATCTGTCTTGGAAGAAGCTTGGTGTGCTAGTCTGCTGTCAGCCCCTTTCCTGGAAGCATTGTTTCCCATTTCAATATAATTGCTTCAAAATAACGTGGAGAGATCAATTGCCACTTGTCAGATGTAATTTTCTGTCACCGGGGGAAAAATAATGTGGGGAGGAAAGCAAAATATGAGCTGGCTTATTAGCCAAGATGGAGGGAGGGTAGAAAGTCTGCCTCCACGTGGGACAGGGGGCTTATCCGGAGGACAACATGCCGTTATGGCTCCCATTCCTGTGGCCCTCCATGCCCAGAACTAGCAAAATCTCACCCGCTTCTTCCAACACCACGTCTACTCTTCACATGAAGAGCCTTCCTGGCCTCCAGCTGTGGAGATCTGTCCTCTCTTCTAGCTTTAGTGGCTTAGCCAATAAATACAGATCAAACACCTAGGTTTCCATAGGAATCTTTAGGCTTCAAGGAACCAGAAGCCTTGCAGAGATTTCAACAAGCAGCTCATTTTCTTCCTATCACAAGAAGGTGACTTCAGGTTGGGTTTAGAACCCACTTCCTTGAGGACTCATTTGTTCTGAGATGGTTAAATGGCCATTCAGGCTGCAGACATCCACCTGCCTCCCTGCAGGAGAAGAGGCCAGGGCAGGCACCTCCCATGGAGGAGACAGCTCTTGTTAGGAAAGTCAATCTCAGCCAGGAACCCCTGGCAGTGTTTAGAAACGTCTCCAAGGTAGAAGCGACGTGTAACAAATTGCACCTATTAGAGTGCATACAATCTAATCCGCCTTGATGAAGTCCTCAGTCAAGACCGTCCAGCGATCAATCGTCCCCCCCCCCACAAATCTCTTCCAGAAGTACAACCTTCACCCCAAAGATTGGAAAAAAATTAACCATGCCCCCTTGTTCAAACTTGTTTCAGTAACCACCTAGAACTTGGAAAACACCCAGGAAAGCTAGAACTTTGATCTCCAAGACACATGGGAGAAAGAAGCTGGCGAGTAAACTTTGGCTAGCTGATGAGTGTGTCTGCTTTGCCTACTGCCCTGGTATCAGGAAGAGGCGAGAGGGCTGGGCAGCCAGGCTCTCTGGCCGTGCAACACTCTCAGCATGGCTGGATGGCAGCAGAATTCTGTTGCTGTCAGTCCTTGGGTGGGCTGCCCCCCACCCCTCGTGATGCTGAGAGATAATGGGACTTTTGAGAGGAGGGATCTACTAGGAGATTCCTAGTTCACTGAGGTCATGGCCTTCCAGAGAATCATGCTTCCCAGACATGAGGTGGACAGTTTGCTATATCATGCAGGCCCACCATGATGAGCTTCCTTCCCACAGGCAAAGAACAGTGGGACCCATCAATCATGGGCTGAAACCCAAAACCATGAGCCAAATGCACCCTTTTCTCTGTATAGACTAGTGTCTCAAGTGTTTTATGACATAGACAGAAGCCGATTCATATACTCCATAGCTGCCCAGGAGCCAATGAAGGAAGGGAACTAGATCCCTGCATTTATTGTACGTCTGGTACACCTGTTGTTTGCTAAGTGTTGAGCACCTCTTGCAAGTCCTGTTGTTACAGAGCCCCTGTGTGGTATGCGAAGTGTGTGTTTCTCAGCCTTTCTTCAGTGAGGTCTGCAGAGGTGACACCACTGGTCTGGAGGAACAGAGAAGTAAGATGATAAGTAGGATCCTTGATCAACCTGAGACTGGGCTCTTTTTTCTTAAGAAATCGCTGCATCGGGCCTTGCAATAATGGCAGGCTCATGCTTCACTCCAACAGGTACTACAGGTGACCAGACCTGCCCAAAGCCTGGCATGCAGAAGTCATGAGGCTTGAGTTGGAACCCTCATCTCTGGGCACCTGCCATGCGTCATTCTCTGTGCCCAGGAGATGCATGGGGAAAGGCAGGGACAGGATGCATAGAAAATCTTGGAGAAAGACTACCATAGCTTGCAAAATTTGGAACTAATACTAGCTCTAGGATCTTGGGGCTCCTATGATCCTATGAATGTATAGAGGATCCCTCACTTCCTCCTGCAAGATTACTTCGGAGGTCTGGAGACCAGCTGTGGTCATGTAACTATGGATACTGCTTCCGCCGTGTAGTGATGAAGAACCAGAATGGAGTCTCTGAACTGCAATACTGACCACCTGTGCAGCCTTTGGCAAGGTAGACAACTTCTCTGTGCCCACCTTTCCCACTCACGTGTAGGGACAGTCTTTCTGTTCCTTGGGGCTATGCCAGTGGTCCTCAACCTTCCTGACACTGCGACCCTTTAATACTTGACTACAGTTCCTCATGTCATTGTGACTCCCAACCATAAAGTTATTTTCATTTATTTATTTCATTATTTTCAAATTACCATTATGAATCATAATGCAAGTATCTGTGTTTTCTGAAGGTCTTGGGTGACCCCTGTAAAGTGTGATCCACAGGTTGAGAACCACTGAGCTAGGCTGTTCCCGTGGCAGCATCCTCCCAGTAGGTCTCCGTGGCTTGGTGCAAATGAGCCACAGTAGGAAGAACTCCCTAGGTGAATCTGAGAATTCACCACCAAGAGCTGGATCTTGCTTGGAAATATGACCCCACTGTTCGACACAGATGCTGGGATCCACACGTCAGGCACCCTCAGGACACCTTCTCGGGGCTCTACTCATGTGCTGTTGCAAAACCCTGAAACCGTCACTCAGGTGCTTCCTGTGCGAGTATGAGGGCCTGAGTTTGGATCCCTAGCACCCAAGGTTATGGTTTGGGCCTGAGCTTGTAAGTCCAACACTGGGGAGGGAAAGACAGACAGCTCCCTGGGACTCTGTGACCAGTCAGCATAGCTAAAATTGTAAAGCTTCAAGTACAAGGGAGAGCCTCTGTTTCAAAGAAGGAAGGTAAAGGGCTCCTGAAGAATGACGCTATGAGTTGACTTCTTGCCTCCACAGGCCACATGTAGCCCTCCCCCCCACACATATGTTAACCCTGTGCTTGTCACCTACACAGATTCCCACCCTACTCAGGAGGGTCTTCTGGTCATGGCCAGCTGGCACCATGTGCCCACTTGCCTTGGCCTCAACCCAAGGATAATGTTTGAGGCTTTTGAAACTCTGGAGCTTTGGGTCACTAACATCAGAAGGCCTCTGGGCACGTGCCACAAGCTACAGGCCAGAGACTGAGTCCCGGTCACTGTGCTTGAACATCTATAGTGTTCTTTTTCCTAGTCCCAGAGCCCCTGAAGGGAGGTAGAGGGCCCTGCTGAACTCTGAGCTGCCTGTGGAGGCAGGAAATCGCCCACAGTGGTTGCACCAAATTTCCAGTGGTGGAAATGCCCCCAAACTGACCTGCAGAATACGGCCTTGAAACAAGCCATCCAAGGTCAGAATAATCTTGACTGGATCTTTGCCTTCTCAGAGCCTCGCTTGTTCTAGTATGCCTGCAGAACTCAATATTGTAGATGGGGGAAGGGCAGGCGGAAAACAGATATATCCACACCTTTAGGAATCATGTCTCTGTGTGAGAGTTTGGGAGACATGGACCTTACTAGCCCCTGGCTCCTGGCCAGCCAGCTGCCAGGGGAGGCTAATGAAGGCCTGTCAGTTCCCTGCTTTGCCCCTTCCCTCTGGTTAATGGGGGTGGTCTTCATGGTGGCCGAATTGAGCCCAGAAGCCTGGAGCAGAGCCCTTAATGAGGGCGGCTTGGTGATGAAAGGCCCCTTAAGCTTCAGCCACCATTACTACATGATGAAATAAATGCAGCCGGGCTTGGAGCTGCACAAGAATAAATTTGAATAGCGAGACACAAATGCGGCCCTTAACTCTGACGCGCAAATAGAGTTTAATACTGAGGTAAACTGAGACCGCTTTTATTTATTGCTGTGTAAATGTATTTAAAAAAGTATTGGCTTTGTGCAGCTACAGAGGGCCAGCTCCTCCACAGCCTGGCACTTCCGTGCCCGCTGCTGTTATTAGAGTCCTAATGAATGGGCCGCTGTGAGTGCACTCTTCAGAAGGGCTGCAGAGGTACAAGATTAATGAGATGACAGGTACAGACAGCCCTGTTTCCCAGCCGCGGTGCGCTGTCTACAGCAGCACCTCTCTGCCTTTGTTTGCTCTGCTGTAGCTGTGAAGCTGCTGCAGATAAACGTTGGCAGGATCCGGGCTCAGGGATGGAGACTGCGAAGCGGAGACATTCCCGAGATAACTGAATTGGGGGCCAGAAGCATGCATGTCCCACTAGCCTCCACCCTAGGGTCCAACACCGTCTCCCTGCAGGGGGCGATCCTTTGTCAGCCCCTCCCCCAAACAAGCTGCTCCAGCTACTGCCCCCACCCCAGCCTGCACTGCACCTGCAGCTTTCCCTGCAGTGCACGCTTGGTTTTGTGTCTGATCGACCGTCACCTCCCCACATTCTCTTTTTGAGGGGCTGTTGGAATCCTCCCCTTGCTCCTGAAACCCAGCAGCCACATTCAAGGTAGGGAGTTGCGTGTGCTGTAGGGTAGCCTCTTAAGACTATCCTGCTGTGTGGAGGTTTGCAGGGCAGAGTAGTCAAATACGAATGCAAAAGTAAGCTTGGGTGGTGGTAAAAGGAAATGGACTGTCCTGGGCTGGGAATTCACAAATCATTTTCAGGAAGATTATCTAAGGCAGGGTTCTCAACCTTCCTAATGCTGAGACCCTTTAATACAGTTCCTCATGTTGTGGTGACCACCCCCCCAACCATAAAATTATTTCCTTGCTATTTCATACCTGTGATTTTGCTACTGTTATAAATGGTAATATAAATATCTGATATGAGACCCCCAAAGGGGTCGTGACTTACAGGTTAAGAACCACTGATCTAGGGGGTTAGAAAAAAAATCAGCTAGTGTCTCCCATCCCTAGAGGGAGGGTACAAACCCATTTTATAGCTATGGACACAGAGGCAGAAAGAGAAAAATGTATGCTCAATGTCACAAGGTCGAGGTGCTGCATTCCAGACCCATTCTTCAGTGAAAAACTTCTGTGTGTCAGTGTGGTGACATGCCATAGCTGACTAGGGGGCCCTTCTTTTTTCTTGTCCACACTTCAGTCATGGCCTGGATAGATTGCGGCTAGGGAAAAGAGATCCCAGGCTGAGGATCTGGCAAAGGTACCTGCCCACAGCAGCTGTGCCAGCCAGGTGAGTCATTCTGCCTCTCTGAGCCTCAACTTGCCCATCTATCCAATGGAGGTGGCACTATTGCCGTGATCTTTGCATAGAAACACATACATCTGAAAACACTTAAAAAACACGTGATAAGGGGCTGGGGAGATGGCGAGGTCAGTAAAGCACTTGTGCAAGCAGAGGGACCCGAGTTCAAATCCAGCACACACGTAAAAGGCGGTGTGCTGTGGTTGTGCGCCTGCAATCCCAGAACAGGAGCAGTGGATACAGGAGGATGCCCGCAGCTCAGTGGACTTAAGCAAGCTGGTGAACTCCAAGTCTAGTGAAAGACTCACAAAATTAGGTGGAGAGCAGTAGAGAGGACGCCCGACTTTAACCGCTGGACTCCAAACTCTAATTCTCTCTCTCTCTCTCTCTCTCTCTCTCTCTCTCTCTCTCTCTCTCTCTCTCTCATGAACACACATACATGTGTATGTTCATGTACTCCCCCATCAAAAGACAAATAAAACACATGGTAAATCCTTAAAAAAAAATTCCTTCCCCCCTCAAAAAAAAAGAACCAAAAATATGAGAAGGTGATGCTGAGTCTATATATAACACATTTAGACAGCAAAGCAAGGCGAGTTCCTAGTGTGAAGTGAGTTTTTGTGTTCGCTGGTTTTGTGTACAGTTGGATGACCATAGTTAATAATAACGCTGTATATCTCAAAATCACCACAAGAGAGGTCTCTGAGTGTTCTACCTATAACAAATTGGTCAGTATATAAGGGGACAGAGATGCTAGTTGCCCCGATTTGATTGTTATACAATGGATTCATAAACAATGCAACCATAAACATGAATACTTACTAAGCACATCAGTGTGTATTTTTTTGTGTTTTGTGATGTTTTGTTTGAGACAGCATCTCACTATGTAGCCCTGGCTGGCCTGGAACTTGCTTTGTAGACCAGGCTGGCCTCAAACTCACACAGATCTGCCTGCTTTTGCCTCCTCAGTGCTGGGGTTAAAGGTGTGGGCTGCTACACCCAGCTAATCAGAGTATGTCTTTAATCCCAGCACTTGAGAGGCAGAGGGGTGACCCGGTGGAGGGTGGGATCTGGACATGTGTCTCTCTCATTCACTTTTTAGCAGACAACAGTGGGATGGCTTCCCCACATGTGATCTTGTGTTGGCTACAAGTGATACGGCGGTGACCACAGGACCCTGGTGTGTGCCTTTCTACAGCTTACTGTCATGGGACATGCTCAGCGCTTTGGTGGTGACAAGGGTGAGCCAGGAACTCAGTGGAGGATGCACAGGCCTGGCTTCACTGGAAAGACATCTCAAAACACCTTAGCAAGGTAGTAAATGAGTTATTCAGGTGTCCGATGAGAAAACTTTCCAGACAAGAGCTCCAACCCACAGCACCAGGCTGAACAACTCTGGCCCAATTCTGCGAGCCGTGAGTAGTCTCAAGTGCTTCAGAGGAAGAAAGGACAATTTAGGGTCATTGTGGACTTAGGGGATACAGGATGTCCTGGACAAGAGCTAGGGAAGTACCAGGGGCAAATAGTATGCTGGTGGGTAGAATCGAACCTGAACCAGGAGGAGGCAGCAGGTGGGTAGAGCTGGGAGTCCCAGAGGCAGAAGTAGAGCTGACCCAGCTGATGCCCAAGCCTGAGCCCACCCCAGCCCTCCTGGCCCCACATTAGTACTCATTAGCACATCTTCTAACTTACCAAGAAATTCAATTTTCTACAAAATAACCCGCCAAGTCCCCAGGGAAGCAAAGCCCTATTCATCACAGCCAGCCTCACTAAGGACCTCACTGTCCGCCCTGTGGATCTCCTCCGGTAGGGAGGCTGGCCCACCGTGGGAAGAGGGGCTAATTGGCACCACAGCAGGCTGGGGTGTTTTTTCCATTGGATCTGCAGTTTCTGAGTAAACAGGCATCAAATGAGCAGAACGCATGAGCCAGGGAAAAGTCTGCACACCGGCCATGTGGCTTGTATTAAAGAGCCACACAGTCGCCAAGGCCTGTGTGCTAAAAAACAAACTTCCAGGATGGCAGGAACGGAGGTGGGTTTTTTTTTTTTTTTTGTGGCCTTTTAAGGGAGGCAGATGTCAATTTTTTTTAATTCCAAATAAAAATGTCCCTGGCAATATTTCTGACAGCTCTTCACAAACATCAGCCCGTGTAAGCTGTAGTGTGCATGCTGATGTGGATATGAATATAGATGAGGGTGTGCGTGAGAGAGCACCTAAAAAGTTTTCGGACACACATGTATCACAGTGGGTAAACCGTGTCAGTGTGTGTAAATCTGCATGTGTATGCATATAGGCGGCATGGATGTGTGTGTGGTTATGTGTGGGAGAATGCACGTGAGCACACACATGTGTGCGTGCACGAGTGTGATGTATGAGAGGACATGAGTGAGTCCAGGTGTTGGTGTGTGTGAATGAGTGGATGTTTGTGTGCACATGTGTGGACTGTGTGTGAATGTGTGGGTATACTGCATGTGTGTTTCGTGTGTGGACAGATAGGTGGTCGTGTGTATGAGCGAGGGGACTGAATACCTGTGCCTCCCTCCTGCCTTCTTCAGCAGTGGAGGCGCTAGGGCTGCAGCCAAGAAAGCAATCAGACCTCCCATTTGTGTCCCGTCTGTCACCCACCGGGGCTGATGGTGTGGCAGGTTGGGAGTGGGGAGTGCAGCCCCACTCCTCCTCGGATGCCAGGACTCACTACAACAGAAGAGCACTGAGCCTGCTGTGGGCAGGGTGCGGGTTTCCATCGTGCTCCCAATTACTGGCACCTTCTGAGCCGCTTATGGAAAAGGCCTCGGTTGCCACAAGGAAGATATTCCACTGAAGCATTCCCGTCCCCACAAAAAGAGCCTTCCGCATATTAGCCACATTTTTCAATGTAATTATCCCCAGCCCACACACACAGCTTGGAGGATTAAAACATAAAATACAGTCTGCTCCCCACACATGAGACCAACGCTACAACTGGCATCATAATAAATAAATGAGTGGCCTCTCTCCTCCTTCTCCCCTGCTCTGCTTCCTCCCCCTCCTCCTTTCCCCCCTCCCCTCCCCCTCCACTCTGTTTGGCACTGGGCTTGTTTTGCATCCTGTCTTCTGGTTCCAATCCATCCTTCCCACCCTCTCCCAGTGCAGCCCAGGGTGGGCAGCATCGCCATCGCTGTCACCGCCACCGAGAAAGTCACCCCTGCCGCTGCCATGGATCTAAGGCTTTGTTCCACACGCCACCGCCACGCCACCCGGGGTTCCGGGTTCCGTTTGGTGCTCTGCTGCGGTATTCTCCGTGCTCTCAGAGCTGGCTGATGGGGTGGGGGTGGGAGGAGGGAGGAGGGAGGTTTTCTAAGCAAATGGCTTCTTGGATCATTGGAGGGACATTAAGAAGCCTCCCGGAGCACCTCGAAGCACCTAAAACCGATGCCTCCTGCAAATGGATGGAAGGGCATCAGCTGTGGCCCTGCAGCTGTGGCCAGCAGCTCGGGTTGCTAGGGAACAGCCCTGAAAATGTTTTGTCTTCCTGCTTCTGATCTGGATCCACCTGGGATTTCTAAGTCCAGGGCCCCTGCCAGCCTGTGGTTCCAGCAACAAGGGCCAGTGGAAGCAGGCAAGTGGTCAGGTCAGGCTCTGGGACACCATACAGGCATCAGGCGATTCTGGGTGAGGTGAGCATGCACCCATGGGCCTGTCAATCAGCTAAGGATGGCCCCATTTGAACTCAGAACTGGTTGGTCTTGACCCTAATACTTCCTGCTCCCCAGCTCCTTCTCACACTTCTCCGAGTTTCTCTCTGCCATGCCACCCTCCAGAAGCATCTGCTGACCATGCTCAAGCTCTTTGAGGGTCAGAGGTGAGGGGTCCTCCCCTACCCCACCTTACATCAGAAATACTGATATGTCAGCTAAACAACAAAACGTTGGGTGTGGTTCTCCGTAGTCCAGATAAACAAGAAGTTTAGGGGAAGGGCAGGGCCTGATTCTGTTTATACCACATCTCTACATGTGAACTGTCTCAGGTTTGGACTCAGTGTCCAGATTTTTAGGAGGCTGAGAAAATACTTACTGAGCAGGTGGGGCCAGAGTTGCGGTAGTCAACTTGGGTTCTCATCACACCTCTGCTCCTAGGTACTGTTAAGACCTTGACCCCACTGAGCCTCAGTTTCCTAATCTATAAAATGGGCCAGAGAGAATCAGGTAAAGTAGTGTACTGAAAGTTCAGGGCCCAGGCTATAAGGCAATTTCTTCTCTGCTTCCTACCTACCACGTCACCCTACCTCACTGTACCACTACTCTGTGAGTCAAATTGCCTCTCTGTGCCCATATAAGTCTGCATAGGTGTCCGAGAACTGTGGTCTTGCTCACCTACCTTCTGCCCTAATGTCTGCCCCCCCCCCCCCCCCACACACACACCAGCCTGCTTACCCTGGAACCTGCCTGAACTCTCCATTCTGAGCTCAAGCAGCCCTTGCCCCACTGGTGAGGAGCTGGCTGAGGGCTCAGACTTTTAAGGAATCTGTGGCTGTTCCCCTGCCTTATTACTACCCAACAGCTGGCTGCTAAGTTGGAGTCTTACTCCCACCCCAGGATGCCACACCTGACCACACAGTCCTAAGGTGTGGCTTTGCACACTTGTTCCTGGGAGCAGTCGCACCAAAGTTCAGACACAATTTCCCTGCAGTGCTGGCCTGAGGAAAATAATGCATGCTCCTTCTTGGGGTCTCTGAAATCTCTTTGGATAAGAGAAAGGGAAAAGGAACTCAGGTACAAGAGAAGAGCCTACTGTGCTCCTGACTCTAGACAGGCCCCACACAGGTCCATGCAAAATACCTACTGAATAACAGACAGAGTGGGCATCTAGAGGCTGCCCCCACCCCACCCCTCACCCCTCCACCCCCCACCCCCCACCCCACAGGACTCAGTAAACCTAAGAGCTGGGTATGAATCCCTCTTTGCAGGTGACAAAACTGAGGCTTGGGGGTTTCATGTGTGGCTGTGCCAACAGCCCCTGGGGCTCAGATCTAAGGCACACGGACACCTGAGTGTCTGTCACCTGTGCAGGAGTTCACTTATCCCACTCCGATGCTTTGCTGACACAAAGTGACCCAAGACTTCAGGAGATACGGCTTTTGGAATCAGGCACATGGTCCAGTCTAAGGTCTAATGAGAGCCAGGAGTCCCACAGCTTTCTCCTGTTTCCAAGGCCAAGGAGGGCACCCGAGCAGCATGCAACTGCCGAGTGATACAGAAGCAAGAAGCCAGGAGAAGAGGGGAGACAGAGCCTGTGGGCTCTTAGGGGTCCACTCAGCAAAGATGGAACCACTTAAAGACTGGCTAGAGGGTCCCTGGATAGCAGCGTAGGGTGCAGGGGTGTGTGTGTGTGTGTGTGTGTGTGTGTGTGTGTGTCCCTCTGTGTGTCTATCTGTGTATATGTCTCTGTGTGTGAGACCTTTTGTGTGTCTGTCTGTCTGTCTGTCCATGTATTGTATGTGTCCCTCTTGTGTGTCAGTGCCTGTGTATATCTCTGTGTGTGTCCCTCCACCCTGTGTGTGTATCTGTGTGTGTATGTGTCCCTTTGTATGTGTGTGTGTATCTGTGTATGTGATTCAGTGTGTATGACCCTTTGTGTGTGTGTCTGTCTGTCTGTGTATGTGTGCCTCTTGTGTGTCTGTCTGTGTGTGTCTGTGCCTATATATGTTTGTATGATCCCACCCTATCCCCCATATGTGTGTGTGTGTCTATCTGTGTTTATGTCTCTCTCTCTGTGTGACCCTTTGTGTGTCTGTGTATATGTGTCCCTCTTGTGTGTGTGTTTGTGTGTGTCTATGCCCATGTATGTCTGTGTCCCCTTCCCCCCACCCCCGTATGTGTATGGCCTGGGTCACCCCTGAAAACCCAGAGGGGCAGAGATGGCCTGCACCCTGGGCGTCCTAGCATCAGTGGACAACTTAAAGCCCCCAAGATTAGAGAGGACTGAGCTCAAAGAGCCCAAAGGGACTGCCACTTTCCTTCCCTGTCTCCTTAGGAGACAGCACATCTCTGGCCACATAGATCCTCTAATGGCTGCTTAGAGTGTGGGAGTCTGGGTCAGACTTTGAGTTCAGAACAGGAGTTCCTCAGAGAGAAGGGAGCTGGTGTCTTCTGGGCTCTACCTCCTTTCCTGCCTCCCCAGAGCTGGTCTTATCTCTAAATTCCCCAAGCTGCTTCAAAATCTACAGTTGAAATTAAACTCCATTAAAGTCACTTGGGAGTCTGGACTGCTCAGTGCTCCACGGCTTTTCATCCACATGGAGAGACAGGGTCGTGCAGGCCTGTGCTCATCCAGAAACAGCAGCTGAAAGACAGAGGTACTCCTGGCCAGCCTCAGGGCCACCTCCTCTACAGGACCTTCCAGGACTGCTTGCCCCAACCCCTCCCTCTTCTCTGTCTGTATGACAGACACAATGACAGGGCCTGTCCATCATCACCAGTACTAGGACATGTTAGCCAGGCCTTTGTGGATGCAAACCTCCTCCTTTCAGGTGGGGAGGCTGGGATGGGAAATGGTTGGTCCTTTACTCAAATCTCACTCTACATGGCAGTTTACTAAGTATCCAGCTCCTGCAGGTCTCTGAGTATTTGTCTGTCTGAAATGCTCTTCTATTCCTTGGCTGTCTAGAAGGCTCCTATGCAGCGAACAGAACCCACATTAACAGTCCCCTCCTCTGGGACACCATTGCTGACTTTCTCTCTCTCCAAGTTCCTAGCAGAGTGATGGTCACTGTCAGAGCCCACCTTTGCAACTGCCTGTGACCTGAACTGAAATACTGTTTCCATGTCTGCATCTCTGTCCCTCAGAGCACTCTCTCTGTTCAGGACTGTACCTGCCTCTGGACAAAGGGCTGTGTAACCCTGCGATAGCAGTCAGCAGAGTAGGCTGGACTTTCAGAATCCTAGGTGCCAATGAGCCTCGCCTCTCCCACCAGTGTCCCCCAGTACCTCCTCCCCTCAAGGGCCCAAGCAAAAGGGAGATCACGGGGTTTGACTGTGGACCCTCTGTCCAGGACCCTTCCAACTAGGATCTAGAAGTAGGATCCACCTGATTTATATCTCATGATCTCTTTAGTTTAATCTTTTAAGAGTATTATAAAGGTTAAACTGTAGGATTTGGGGAGGGGGAGACCCTAATAATTTGTATGTCATGAAAATTAAAACTTACCAAGAAATATCGTGAAGAACTGGAAAAGCAAATCACGGAACAAGAGAGGACATCCTCAGTCAGTGCATGTGACAAAGGACTTCTATTCAGAATATATAAAGAGCCTTCCAAATCAATAAGACATGACAGCTCATAGGAAGACAAGCAAAAGGTTTGAATGGTGCCTCCACAAAACCACATACCTGAATGGCCAACAGACAGAAGGAACTCAGCTTCAATAGGCAGTAGAGATATGTCAATTGAGCCTGTAATAAGATACACATTTTAGAACGGTTAAGCTCCACCGGCTGACAAGACTAAGTGTTGGCAAGGGTACAGAGCAGCTGGAATGCTTCAGCACTACTGGTGGAAGTTTAAAAAAAAATGGCCCAATCAATTTGGGAAGTTGTCAGGATCTGCTAATGTGGGATATTTGCATATTTGCATGCTAGATAAGCTAACAGCTCTGTTCCTACGAACCAACACACAAGCATGTATGTATGCTCTCTGCCACAGCATTCAAAAGTATTAAAAAAAAAAAAAAGAGGAAACAACCCATATACATGGAAGTGGGTATAGGAGCAACAGAATTCTTTGTGACCATGAAAATGAGCAAACCACTTCTCTACCCAGCAACATGCATGGATCTCAGGAGTCTATGCTGAGCCAAGAAACTACACTCTGTAAGGTTTCAGTTCATCTCCCCAAATGGGCAAACTCGGAAAGGGCCAGAAGAATGGTGGTAGCTTTATTACTTTTACATAATAACAGAGCTGAGACATATTCTTTTCATCTCTTTCTCTCTCACTGCACGACTGTGGATTTACATATACATGCCCATACACATGTATTTCAGAAAATTAGGTATACATAATCATAAAACATCAACCCTTGTGTACAATACATTTTGAACAAATATGGTTCAGAAAATTTTACGTATGTGCATATAATTATATATGATACAGCAGTGTTCCGAATTAAACACTAAAACAATATACCAATATGATCTAGGCTGCACACCCTTTTCCAATTTTACCTGTTTTCCAGGTAATCTGGTTGTGCCCATGTTTCCCAGTCCTGGGTCCCGTCAACTGGCCCAGCTTTACACATTATATTCAGGGGTCACATCTCTGTGGTCTCCTCTGGTCCATGGCTCTTCTTCAGCCTTTTTCCTTTTATCTCTTCACTGACCGATCTCTGCACAGAGTGAGGATGCCTCAGCCAGCCTCATCATTTCCCAGGCTGCAGTTTTCTGACAGGATCTCACAGCACACAATTGCATCCTTCTGGGTGAAGTAGAACAAGGAGCTCATGGTGTAGCCTTGTCCTCAGGCTGCTCCTGTCTGCCTCATCCCTGGCTAACTGTGCCTGTTTGCTTTTTCTCCCTTCTTGCTGAGCAAGCAATTTATGAGGAGATGCTCTTAGACCCCACATACATCCTCTTGAGTATCTATCTGCGGTGTACAACAGCTTGGAAGGGAGGCATGCCTTCATTCCTGCATTCGGACAGAACCCAGAGACAATTTTTAATTTTTTTTCAGATTTGAGAATAGAGCCAGGGCCTCACCTGTGCCAGGCAAACACCCTGCCACTGAGTCACCACACCAGCCCCATTTTTAAATATATAGGGCTAACATGATGCCAGGAATTCAGCTAAATGGATTCAGTGTAGTATTTCAGCTAAACTTTTCAGTTTACCTGAGGAGAGAAAGCGAAATCTGTGACTTGACCACAGCCACATTATTTTGAAGTAATAGCTATAATGTCAATGTTACTTGCCTGCTGTCAAATATTTTAGAAAGAGTAATAATAATAATAATAATAATAATAACAACAATAATGGTTGTCATCATTTTAGCACTAAGGAGAAGACTTCCTGGTCTTAGGACACACAAGTTTGTAATGGGAATTATCTTGCCACAGCCATTCCATTGGTAGGTAGGATTCACATCCAGGAAATTGGACTCCAGGTCCACATCCTTAACCTCTACTCCATCTAATCCTGATATGGGGGTGCTGAGCAGTGGGGGCAAACTCACTTCCAAATGAGTGCTTCTTGTCTTATTTCTTCTTTTGCCTCAAAAGCATTTTTCTGCAACCAGTTGAGTCCAGGATGGCTCTTGAGATGAAGGTGTTTACGTGCATCAAGGAAGAAGACAGAGGTAGGGGGTGAGAGGAAAAATGGCTGAGCAGCGGGTAGAGGGAGCCTCATCCAGCCCAGAGGACACCCACAGCACACCCTCTCCACAGCACGCCTATGCCACCTGGGCTCCCAACCCCACAGCTGCCTAGCAGGAAAGACTGCTTTGTGCCTGCGGGGAGCCCTTGTGCGAGGGGAAGTATAGAACTCTCTGATAAGTTCTTGGGTCCCAAAGCCCACAGGCCCCATTGCTCTGCTAGCTTCTCCAACACACACCCCAGCCTGCTGGCATTGCCTGGTGTCTGCAGCCCTCTTGTGCCACCCCAAGACACCCTGGTTGTGGCCTGTGAGCATCATTATGCTGAGCTGAGGGAGGCTGTGTTTACGGCTTGGCATGGGGGAAGAACACACAGATCTTTGTTGCCAGGCTACAAATGACTCTTTTTTTTTCCTCCCCAGAAGAGAGGAACAATGATTAAAAACTCCTCAGTTGCTTGGCAGGCTTCTGGGTGGTTTGCTTCGAATGTTCGGAGGCCAGGAGAGACCTTGTCTTTCACAAAGCCTCTGCCTCACTTGTTCCCTTGGTTTGGGGTCTGTGATCTATCCATCTTCTGAAGAAAGAGGGGAGATTGACCCATGATCGATCAAAGAATGATGCTCTCTTTTAAAATATTTTTCCAGAAAGAGTCAGTATATTAGTGATTTGGTCCAGAATGGCAGGGAGAACCCCCAAAGGACAGAGGCAGTGTTACCTCAAGTGGAGGACTGAGATCAAGGTCAATGAAGGAAGGGTAAATACAGTGTGCAGGGCAGAAGGTACCAATGCAGTGCCGGGAAGCTGGGAGGCAGTGGGGGAAAGATGCAACTGGAGCCTAGTGTCCAGAGTGGGCAGTGGTCCAGCCCAGTCTGTGCCCTCTTCCTGGCAGCCAGTGGCTTCTCCCTGCAAAAGCCCAAGTTCTGGCTCTGCTCAGATCCTGCTCTTCTTCAAAGGCCACAACACCAGAACTTTTCATTTCTGCATGGCCTGCATGATGGGATTCTTTGTGTAACTCCAGTATTTTTGATAAAGCTAATGAGTTCATTGCTGGTTGCCTACAGTGTCCCTGTAAGATTTCCCATACAAATGTTTGCAACATTTTGAAGATGGTCTTCTATGACAGAACACTGCAGACTAGATGATGTATGAGGAACAGAGGTCCATCTCTCAAGCGCATGGCGGTCAGCAAACCTGTGATGGAGGGCTGCATCTGGTAAGGCCCCACTTGCTGCACTGGAATACGGCACAGGGCATCCTATAGTGAGAGGTAGCCAGTGATCTGTCTTGTGACTTCAAATCCCTTTATAGTGGGCATGAACCCATTTACAAAGAGAGGTGTGCCCTTCATAATCTCGTCACCTTCCCATAGTTGCCCCTCCCACCATTGTGTGGACTAATCACATTTCCAACTCACGAATCTGGGATCACACTCACATCATAGTAAGACCACACTGCCCTTTGTTACTATTGGTTGGGTTTGCTCAATGAGGGAAGTTGGTGCCATTCATCCAAAACCCATTAAGGGACCCTGATGGGTGATGTTCCTCTATATGCTGTGAATCTGTTGCTCTGATTGATTGATAAATAAAATGCTGATTGGTCAGTAGCCAGGCAGGAAGTATAGTATAGGCGGGACAAAGCAGAGAGGAGAATTCTGGGAAGTGGAAGACTGAGTCAGGAGTCACCAGCCAGGGACAGAGGAAGCATGATGTGAAAGTACCAGTAAGCCACAAGCCATGTGGCAACTTACAGATTAATAGAAATAGATTAATTTAAGATATAAGAACTAGATAGCAAGAAGCCTGCCACGGCCATACAGTTTATAAGTAATACAAGTCTCTCTGTGTTTACTTGGGTCTGAGTGGTTGTGGCCTGAGCGGGACTGCAGCAAACTCCAGCTACAGGACCCAATCATGTTCTGCAGAGATCCTGGGAACAAACCAAAGGTCATAAAGTACTCGTAGCTAACCTAACTTCACGAGCTAATAGAATAGAAACAGTGTCCAACAGGGACATAAGAGAGCTCAAAGGTTAGATGTTTGTCCTTCCAGAAAATCACCTTGATGCTAAATGTGATGGTACAGAACTGTCATCCCAACACTTCAGTCATGGAGGCAGGAGGATTACAAGTTGGAAAACAGCCTGGGCTAGCTAGTAAGATTTTTGTCTCAAAAAGACCTCCCTCAAAAGAAAAGCACAAAGACTGGTCCCTGGGTTTCCTGACTCCTGAGAATCCCCAGGGAAGTAAAATCCCTTGGGTATCCATTTGTTACTTTTGTTCTCACCATTACAAGAGCCTTCCCCGGGACCCCTGCCTCTGCTTTGAGTTCATCTGCACAGGCATGAAACACAGAATGACTGTTCCAGGCAGATTTCATTCCTGGAGCTACTCTCCCTCACAGATTGGAGCAGCCTGATTAATCAGAAGGGATGCTGTGGCGAATGCCATCAGACATCCTCCATCCCCTTACAGCAGGGGAGGAAGCCCAGGCTCTAGGCACTCTCTGGCTGCAATCAGAGCTTCCTGCAGGAGCATGAAGGTGAGCCGGTAATCAGCGCCATCATTGCCCGAAGGAGAACTCCCTCCCATGAGCCTGCTCCACCAGGGCTACCGCACAAATCACACAGGCTCCAGAGCCAGCACAGGCCCAGCACCCCCATGTGTGGGGGTTAGAAAACCAGGCAAGTCTTTGCCGCTCCTCACCTGTGGGTTGATTGCAGTGGTTGTGGGTTAATTCACTCTCAGACTTTCAGGAGTCATGTGCACGGATGTTCTTAGCTATGATTGTAAATGTGAGTCATTTCACCTTCACGGCCCAGGCGTGGAAGCAGACGGTTGATGGAAGCAGGTAGAATTATCCCTGGGCTCCAGTGATGCTTTGTGCAGATGTACTTTCAAAGAGATGAGTTGGCTTTGATATTAGAGTTAAGTTTCCCTTGAGTCAAGGGTTTATTCCCTCATCCTTTGAACAAATATTTAGCAAGTATCATGGACTATCTGAGAGCATCTCTAGGCCTGGCAATGTGGTCCACGAACAAGGCATGGCTTCTGGTCTGTCAGGGCTGACATTTGGGCCCTATTTGGGATCTGAAGATCTGAGTAGCTGCGGTCCAAGCAGGACTAGAGAAAACTCCAGCTACAGGACCCAATCATGTTCTGCAGAGATCCTGGGAACAAACCAAAGGTCATTCTCAGGAGGACATCCAGAGGTTGGGAGCCAGTGGACCATCCTCATAATACAGAGCCTAGCACTGAGACAGGAGAATCACATTTTGGAAGTCAGCCTTGTAACTTGTCATCTCTCAGTCGGAAAAAAAAAATGTCACTACAAATAGAAAGCAATGATTTTGACTGAGGCAGGGCATGGTTGGGATGGTGCCCTTCTGGGCAGATCAGCTGATTGGGAGGCACAGTAGGTCTGTCTGAACTCCAACTTCCTCCTCAACTTCCTGGGGCTGTGACCTTAGACAGATCAAGGGCAGCCTCTGTGCCTTCATGAGTCATGGAATCCAAAGTGCTAGGTGCTTGGTAGGGTCTCTGGAGCAATGATCTCCTCTCTTCCTCCATTGGTGAGAGACTCAGGGATGTTCACCTGCGTCCAACTTCCTCCTTCTAAAACATTCTGTAGACTGTGGAAATGTGCCACCACTTCTTTAGACTTTTAGACTGCAGTCTCCTCCCAGCAGGGTCTGTGTGAAGCTCCCTGTAGGCCATCAGGACCTGAAGGCCACCTTTGCACCTCTGGCCTTTCCAGCTAGCTGTAGGACTGGAACAGAACAGGAGGCAAAGCTCAGACTCACAGCCAGACGTGAGCTTCCTCACTGCCACACAGAATCATGGCAGCTCCCCAGCAGCCTGTGTGCAGAAACCTGGCCGAATCATCTTCCCATAAGGCAAGTGGAACCCGGGTCTGCGATGTCCTGCAGTCGACATGGTTAGGGCACATCTGGGCAAAGGTGAAAGGATTTCCTGACACAACCGAAGTGTGAACAAATGGAAGGAGAGCTCGGCCTGGGAAGGCCTGACTCCATCGGGTCAGCGTGCTTCTTGAAGAGGGAGACATAAGAAGCAGCTGTGTTGAGTGGTTGGAGGGGTGACCTGTGACTGTCTGCCTACAGGCTGCTTCGAGGAACGGAGACTGGTCAGGGGACAGAGAGACCATGGAAAGCCCAGCTCCAGAATTGCAAAGAAAATCCTTCCAAGGACCCAAGGGAGATAGGAAGCAAAAGTCACCTCATCTGAACCTCCCGATGAGGAAGCAGCCTGGCCAGTGGCTGCATTCCAACCTCCTTAGGCCAAGGATGGAGATTTCAGTGAAATCCTTCACAGACTGTGCCCTGTAGCAGCCACCACCAACAAGCAGGGCTGTTTCAAGCCACCAGGCTTCTGACAGTGTAGTAGGCAGCATTGGAATGCTAATGCCACTCCAAGTCATTGGGTCACACTCTTCTCCCAGCAGGTTCAGCCACAGCCTCAGGTCCCCAGGCCCTATCTCTAGGCTTTGCTCACCCACCCACCCCTCTGCTCCCCCCAAAGACACACACACACACACAGACACACACACACACACACACACACAGACACACACACACACACACACACACACACACACACACAAACACACACAGGCTCTGGTCAGTGCTCATGTCCCCAGAAAGCAACTTTGTCTGACTAATTTTGATTGGAACTTGGTGTGAGGCTGGTCCTAGCACTTCAGAGCTCTCCCACAGTCAGGAGATGAAGCCTCAGTGTGAAATGCTTGACCCAGGTAGAAGTGAGATTTCAAGCAGGACCTTCCGACACCTATGCCTGCTCTCCTCCCTCCTGGTAGGGGAGGGGCCATCAAAGGCCTCAGTGCCTGCAGACCCCAGAGCATGGGGTGGGTGTGCTGTTTGACACTTGGTGTTGCCCCCAGACTCTGAGAGGCACTGTCACCTCCAGTTCGCAGACGAGGACAGTACGACACCGAGGATGCTGTTTACTGGTTCCTTTAACACACGTGGGTTGCGTTCCCATGAGGTACCTGAGAGTGCAAGGCCCTGGAAGACAGAAGTGGACCAACCACCTGCTGGTCCTGCAGAGGCATAGGTATGAAGACAGTGCCTGAGCTGACATTGACTGGACCCTGGAGAAAGATCTCCCTGGCAAGCGTGGGCTGAGAGTACAAATTGGAAGTTCTCTTACAGCGAGTAGAAAGGAGATATGCAACCATGTGAGGCAGAAGACCCATAATGTAGGCTGTAATGTACCCCACAGAGTAAGGCTGCTGGTTGAGTGTGGCAGCCACATATGTGTCCCTCCAACTCCTGAAGCTTTAACTCCACAGGTGTCTCATCCAGCACAGAAGGAAGCAGGGACAAACACATATGAATACAAATACAAACACACACATATACACACAAAACAATCCTAGGGCTAATACACTCTAAAACTCCCACATACTGTGTCCAAATATACACACAGATGCCCATACACTCACACATATGCTTATATACTTGCACATACATATATACATAGCTACATATGCCCCCATACATGATCACATGCATACACACATAGCCATATGTGTGCATATACATGAATGAGTACTCTCTAAGCATTCACACACACACAAATCATACTTATATACATATCCATGTGAATGTACACATGCTTAAACATGCACCTCCATACATAGACATACACATTCCCGCAGGCATGCACACATAAACACACATATCCACAAGAGCGTATACACACACTAGTATTCACCTCCCCATTTGCACACAAGCCTACCCTAGAACAGGTCAGTGGAACACTGGGAGACCAGTGGTTCCTATTGTGAAGAACAGGAAGGCAGGCGAGGCTCCGTCAAAGGCAGTCCTGTCCCCAGCCACCCATTGACTAACAAGCAATTACTGTGGTTTCCAAGCAAATTCCAACTGCTTCCCCAGCACCCAGGGCACAGAAACCCAAAAGCCGAACTATGGCTTTCCCTTTCAGAAGAATCACACCAGCCATCCCTCACTTCCCAGCTAGTAAAGATTTTGATCCCTTCTGCCCCAGCCCAGAGCACACCAGGCCGAACCTAGCAGGCTGATATACCAGCTCAGGAACCAGGCAGCTCCATCAATATCTCTCGAAAAGCTCAGAAGAAATTTAGTCATCGAAAATCCCTTCCCTCTTTGCTAATAAAACTTATCAGTGTGGGGCAAGAGGCCATGAGGAGAGGGACCGCACGTAGTTGCCTTACTACATTGCTTGGAGAAATGGCCCTGATCAGCTATCCAGGAGCAGAAAGAGAGGAGGCAATGTAACATTTATGGAGTGGGATTTTTCCACCTAGCACCGCCTACCCAGGTCTCTGAAGCTCTGTAATGTGTCCCCTCCATCTCACAGATGAAGAAAACCAACCTAGGCTAAACACCAGAGAGAACCAGAGGGCCTAGGGTGCCCTGCTGCATGTGCTGTGTGGCTCAGCCTCGCCTGTTTCTCTCTGTATATGGTCCCCCTCTTAGAACCCCAACCCTTAAAGGCAACGAGGGATGGATGGAAAACAGGGCATGGGTGAACCAGCAGCAGAGATCCCAGGCTCACAAGACACTTGACCAAGCTCCACCTGTCTCCGCTGAGTCACACACAGACACACCTGGGCTCTCCTCAGAGTGACCTGTGAACTTTCCTCAGTCCTGGAGATCCTAGAAGCTTATCAACCTGGGATGTGACACCTTGCCCTTCTTACCAGAGCCTAGGAAAATCCATCTCCCCAGCCTCCTTCCATATAATATAAATGTGTGTGTGTGGGGGGGGGTGGCAAATCCTTCATCCCAAACTACAGAGAGGGTTCTCCAATGTCTTGACATGGAGCCTGTTGGACTCAGTATTTGCTTGCCTCAGCCATTGTTGAACCCTCAAGATCATAAGAACACACCTGGCCACTCTCGCAAGGGTCTCCTTAGCAACCCTTCATCTGTGACACCCAGAGTTTGGTCAACAACTCAGAAAGAGGCCGGCTCTGAGGGTGCAAACCATGGGGGCCCCAAGCAGACTCATCCATCCAGAATGGTATGGTCTTGAAGAAGCAGTGGACATGAACGTAGCGAGTAATGTGGCTAAGTAAGAGAGAAAATTCCCCTAGGAAGCTCTATTAGGCTGTGAAATAGTATTCCACAGGAAGTGGTGGAGGGGGTGCCCGGAGGTATTTAAAGCTGTGCTGGTCTAAGTAATAGAAGCCGCGTGGTGTGTGGAGTGGCTGAGAACTGGCCTCAGGGGAGCGGCTGTTGTGCCCTAATAGGTCGTCTCCAATAGAAGTAATTTCCGAGCCCGCCTCGGCGTTCCACGGAGCTATACTGCTCTTGCCAGGCAAAGAAGGCGCTCACTTACAGCTCAGAAAAAGCCACAGGGTTTGATGCTGGCATAGCCATCATTTGTTAACAGGCTGGCGGTCCCCAACAAACAGATGTCTGCATTCAGCAAACCCCTCTCAAAAATCACATCCGCCTTTTAAGTGGAAATTGACAAGCCGATCCTCAAATTCACATAGAATCACAAGACGCTCAACAGAACCCAAAGAGATGGCTAGACAGGATCAAGTAGGAAAAATCCCCACTTCCTCATGTCAAAATTTACCACAGAGACTGTACTACTGACCCAAGAATAAGCATATAGATCCGTAGCATAGATCTCAGAGCCCATAAATAAAATCTTTACATGTGTAGTCGATTAATTTTTTTCCTTTTTCTTTTTTATGTGTTTGTATATGTGGTATATGTATGCATGTTTGTATATGTGTTCACGTGTGTTGGCACATATGTACAGGTGAGTGCCTGTGCTCATGTGTGTGCATGCGTGTAGAGGCCAGAGGTTGATGTCAGAGATCTTCTTGATCACTGGTCCACCTTATTATTTTTGAGGCAGCATCTCTTACTGAATGAACCCATAACTCACTAACACAGCTGATCTCACGAGCCAACTCGATCCAGGATTTCCTGTTTCCACCTTCTGAGGCTGGAAGTTCAGACAGGCTACCACACTCACCCAGCACATACATGGGTTCTGGGGGTCTGAACTCTGGTCCCCGGCTTGCATGACTAGTGGTGTAAACACTAAGCTGCATCCCCACTTGGGGTCTTTTTGACGAGCAGGCCAAGACAAGACAAGAGAGAGCAGGCTCTTCAGCAAATGCTGCTGGAACGGTTGAGTAATCACAAACCATGGCGTCAGATCCTACCGCACACCACACGTAAAGGAACGTCTGAACATGTGAATGCATGTGTGAACATGCTCACGGGAAATAGGGCTGTCTGAGCATGTAAAAATGCCTAGAGGAGTGCGTGAGTCAAACAGTTCGCCAACCTTTGATTTAGTTCCGATTTCTCAAATCTGGGGCCGAAATACAGGCACCAAAGAGAGAAACAGACTAGATCCCATCACAATATCGTCAGGAGGGTAAAATATTAGCAAACTATGTATAAGACTCTAGAATCTTCTGTGCTTATAATCTGAATCTCTTATAGTTCAGTAACAAATAGAAAAACGGTGCACACCTTAGAATACGCAAAGGGTTTCAAGGAATGTTTCTCTAGCAAAGAGACACGAACGATGAACAAAGGTGACCAGAATGGTTAGTGATTAGGAAATGCGAACCCAAACTGTAACAAGAGTCCAGTTCGAATCTGCTGGTGTGGTTTAAATAAGAAAGATGCTGCCAAGTGCTGCCAGGATGCTGACAAACAGGACCCTCCTCGCATCACTGAATAAAGAGAGAGTGCAAACACTTCAGCAGCTTTTCAAAATGTTAAAATGTCGACAGCGACAATCCCACTTCTCATCATAGACCCAGAAGATTGGGTGCACGCTGTTCATTAGTGTTTGCATTGATAATATTCATTATAGGGGCCAGAGAGATGACTCATTAGGTAAAGATGCCTGTCAGCAAGTCTGATGACCTGAGTTCAATCCCCAGGACCCACCTGGAAGAAAAGAATTGACCCCTGCAAACCCATAGAATTGAATACTGTTCCACTGAACAGGGAATGGTATGCACTATGACACAGAAAAAAGCTGCTTGTATTTGTTATTGGTTTGTTTGTGTGTTTATGTATTTTTAATGTTTATAGACAGTTGATGTTTGTATACCGAAAGTATGCCAAGACACAGGAGAGAGCAGGCAAATGAGCATATCTTCCCGGACAACAGGATATCCACAGGGGATGGAGCTGAGTCCCTACCTCACACCACGCACACACGGATTAAAGACTTACATGTAAGATCTGAACCTGTGAAGCCATTAGAGGAAAACACGTCTGTAAATCTTCCCCAACTTGGATCTTAAGCCTAAGGAACCAGTCACAAAAAGCTACATATCATGATTCCATTTATATGAAGTGTCTGTAATAGGCAGATTTATAGAGACAGAAAATGTATTCATGTTCAGCAAGGGCTGGGGGAGGGGAGAGGAACAAGATTATGAAATTTTCATCAGATAGTGATGATGACCATACAATTCTGGGAATACACTAAATCATAAATATTGCACAGTGAAGGGGCAAATATCTTGGTCTATGAAGTACACCTCTTTGAAGCTTTTCCTTAAAAACTAAAGCCACCTGTGAACCTACCACACACAGACTGGGTCTGTAGCTCTCTTGTATAAACATTATTTCACTTATGTGAGTCTTCACCATCTACAAAATGTTGAACCTGGCCTTGCCGTCCATCACTTTTTAAGCTCTTCTGTGTTCTGAGCATCTCTTCCTTCATGTATTCCATGGTTGCTATTTCCACACAGCCAAGGCCACGGCTTTCCTCTTCAGTGTTATGTCAGGCTGTGTTGGAGTTCTTTCCATGGGTTTTGCTGTTATAAACAACATTGGTATTGAGCATCTCTGTGTATAAACTCTTATCTGTATTTTGGGGGAAGTTATGCTTGTTTAGGTTAAATTCCTAAAGTTGAGATGGCTTGGGGAAAGCAATAAATTTTATGATTCTGCCGCTGATGATGGCACCACCCTTCCTCAGAGGTTTGATGTAGACCATTTCATTCAGAATACAGAGTCATAGTCACAAGAATAACTCCCTGGTATACTGCGAGTTTATTGTCCTTGAAGTCAGACTTTCCCAGGGTCATATCCCAGCTCCGGCCCCTTGACACTGAGAGTGAACTTAGCCAAGAAACCCAGGGACACAACCTCAATGAAACTCTATTTTTCCTGCTACAAAAAAAGGGCCTAATTATACCTACTTATTGTAAAGATAACAATATGCATAACACACTATGACTGACCCTCAGAGTTAGGCATTCACTGTATCTGTGCTTCTCCTCTTCCTTCTCTGCCTGTCCTAACTCCGTCCTTTCCTTTTGGGTACCAAGTCCAGCATAGGTCTGTGTCTTAGTCACTGTTCTATTACTGAGAAGAGACATCATGACCAAGGCAGCTCTTAGAAAATCAAGCATTTAACTGGAGCTGGCTTACAGTTTTGGAGTCCTCTATCATCATAGCAGGGAAGCACAGGGGCTGAGAACATGGCAGCAGGCATGCTGGAGAAATAGCTGAGGGCTGTATCCTGACCAACAAGAAGAGAGGGACTGGACCTGGTGTGGGCTTTTGAAATCTCGAAGTCCACCACCCCCCCAGCGGCACACTTCCTCCAACAAAGTCACACCTCCTAACTCTTCTTATCCTCTCAAACAGTCCCACTCCCCGGTGACTAAGCGTCCAAATATACCAGCCTGTGGGGGGCCTTCTTATTCAAACCACCACACTTTAAATCCATAGACGTGAGGATACTCCTCCAGTGATGTAGCTATGATTTTGGAAACCCACAGCAAGTGTATGCAGAGCAACAAATTTATCATCAGCAAACTCTTTGCAGATATACCAGGCTCAGGCAGGGGGTGCCCACTCAGCAGGTAGAGTACTTGCCTGGCACACACAGAACCCTGGCTTCCATCCTTGATGCTGCATAGGTAGTGCACGCCTATAATCCTGGCTCTCGGGAGGTAGGAAGCAGGACTAGGAGTTCAAAGTCAGTGTGGGATTCATGATACACCAACTCCCAAATAAACAATAACAACCCTTCCCAAAGGGCCAGAAGGATGGATCAGCAGATAAAGGCCCTTCCTGCCAAGCTGGGTGACCTGAGTTTGACTCACAAGGACAAGCACGGTGGAATCAATTCCCACAAGTTGTTCTCTGACCTCCATATGCACTCCATGGAATGCAACACCGCCCTCCCCACAACACACACACATACACATAGGGGGAAAAAGGCAACAGAAATTTTAAAATAAAAGATATGGATGTGTATGGATGTATGACAGACTTGTTTCTTAATACTGAGTTCATATTCTTCTCTGCCAGTAGATTATAGACCCACAGAGTGCCTCGGTAAGCCCTGGATCACCACATACTAGAGTAATTACTAATTACACGTTTCCCCATTCTGTAGCTTATTAGTAAATTGCATGTAGAGGGATCTGAAAGTAATTGCACTTCTCCTGTAACTTCAGCAGCTTGTAGAAATCAGAAGGAATTACCTTATTTACCTCCTAAGCGATTCCCAGTGGTGGTTTGTCAAATATACAGAAGGGAAGGGTGTACAATCTCCAAATCCTCTCCTGCTCGCTAATGCTATGTGAGGGTCACAAGAAACCTTGAGTAGAAAAGGGTTGTTAAAGAGCCACTGACAAACTGTATGTAAATATCCCCAAGTGGCTAATAGATTAATTTTGATCATTGCTCAGAAGATCGGGCCCTTTAAATTATTAATAGGTGTCGGCTACAAGCAAATGTTTAACTAGAAACTTAGAAGAGAGCTTGAGCTGTATGAATGATGCCTTCTTTACCACCCTTGTGTGTGGAGAAGAAAGGCCGGTCGAAAGAAAGAAGGAATAAAAAACTCAGTAAGCAGAAAGCCTGCTTCTCATTTTGATGGCTATGGGTAAATGATTTACTACCCTGGGAACCAAATAGGGCTCCCTTCATTATCTAATAAATTTGTAGCTATACTAAGTTCCTTGTGTGTGTGTGTATGTGTATGTGTGTGTGTGTGTGTGTGTGTGTGTGTGTGTGTGTGTGTGTGTGTATGTGTGAGTGCACACAAGGATGTGTGTTCCTGGTTCCTGAAAGTCAGATGACGACCTCAATTGTTAGTCTTCAGGTACCTTCTACCTTTTGAATGAGACAAACATTAGCTTGGAACTCTACCAAGTAGGCTGACCTAGCTGGCCTCACTTATGGGGATATCTGTCCCCGCCTCCCATCTCACCATCTCTGGGATTACAAGTACGTACCACCACCCCTTAACTTTATGTGGCTTCTGGGGATCCCAACTCAGGTCTCCACACTGTGAGGCCAGTGCTTTGCCAGCTAGAGTCATTGCCCCAGCCTTTATATGGGGTGTGGGGTAGAGGGTTTCCTAGACAGTTTTTCCATGTAGTCCTGACTATCCTAGAACCTACTCTATAGACCAGGCTGGCCTTGAACTCACAGAGATCTGCCTGCCTCTGCCCCCCAAGTGCTTGGATTAAAGGCATGCACCACCACACCCAACTTTCCCTAGCCTTTTTTCAAAAAGAAATTTAGAACTTGAGAAGAAATTTTCTTCTTTTTAAAGGATGGAAGCACCTGGCTGGGACACAGGGTTTCTATCTTTGCTGGGAAGGAGAATTTTTTCATACCCAGACGTGTGCTGTGGTAAAAGAACCCTGAGTAGTTCTGCTGAAATACACCAGGAACTTCCTCAAAGGACCCATCCAATGGAAGGAGCAGGACCACACAGGCTGGCCTCGGAGATCCCTTCTCGGAAAACACATGCAATGCATCATGGGAAGCTTACGTTAGCAACAAAGAAGGCACGGGCAGTCTTCCTGTTTGGTTGGCTTGGTCTGCAAGGTAGTGCATGATTCTGGCCTTTTGAGTAACTTAGTGTTTTATGGGGAAAGGTGGGGGCCCAAAGGACTGGGGCTGGTTTGGTGATCACCTGAAGACACTTGATCCTGATATGTCCTCTTTCCTCTCTCCAGGCCTACAGGACAAAAAGCTGACATAGCCAAACACCACACTCAACAGACTCTGCCTCTGGCTGGCTATGCGGCACTGTGAGTGCATTGCTGACATAGGACAGAAGTCATAAGAAAAATCACAATTAGAAGTGACAGGCGACTACTCCAGGACACCACTAGTAGACGCTGGAGGCGCAGTTTATTCTATGATTATTCTCAATGATCCTCTAATGATGACCTGGGCTCCAGTCACATGGGTGGTGGCAAGACCAGATACCTCTTTTATACAGAGACTACATCTTCTTGGTAGAAGCAAGAGGCTAAAACAGAAGACCGTGATTTCATGGGCTGTTTGCTCTGGAGCCAGGAATACAGCTGGCTACCTCCCTAGCCGCCCTTCTATAAATCCATTCACCCCACTCATCTGCAGCCATCCCCTTGCCCCCCAGGCATTCCATCCTCTACCCAGTGTTGATCAGGATGGATGATTCTAGAACCAAGACAGAATCATCAACACACTATCTCCCTGGCAGCAGGGTCATGTGTGGGGTGGAAGGGATTCCACCAAAGAAATAGAGTTCCCCAGAGAAGATGAGGGAGCAGTGGCTGGGCATACCCTGTGTACCAGGCCCTGGGTTAGGCTTGGGAGTAACTAATCTACTGCGGGGAGCAGACACCAGCAACCGAGTACCCCCATCAGAGAGGTGGCCACATCTGGAAAAGAACAAGGGACAGCAGTGGTGTGGAAGCCACGTGTCTGCATGGGGTGGAGGGACATTTTCTGAGCAACAATGTCTAGATTGCTATTTTAGGGGCACAAAGGGGCTCGTCAAACAGAAAGCAATCCCCCAGAAAAGCCTTTGCTCTGTGGTAGCTTTTTTGCCTTTTCCCCTAGCCTCTGCACGGAGTAAAGATGGCACTAACTAACTCTTCATGTTCTCCGATCTGGTTGGCCAGGGCAGGCAGTATCAAAGCCTTAGGCCAAATGGCCTGATCCCTTTATGAAATGTTCACCCATTCCTGGAAATGAGATATCCCCAGAAGCACACCCACCCAACATGTTAGTTTATGCTACTCAAGAAATCATCCTAAAACAGTAGAAGCTGGTAGACTGGAGCCCTACTGTGTAGCAAGCACAGAGCCTCACACACTGGGTGTCTTGCCTCGAGTTAAGATGATGATGGTCATGCTAAAAAAATTCCAGTTTTACAGATGAGCCCAGGGAGGCTTGGTGACGTGAGATAATTTGTCCAGTTGCACCACTTGCCCCTGGGCAAAGCCAGGAGCAAGCAACACTTTGGTGTTCACATCGAAACTCTTGGCCAGGTGCTTCCTAGTGACTACTCAGCATATGGCACTTTGTATGGTGGTTTGGGGCTTTCTGGAAGGGGGTAGGCAGGAGTTACCAGAATGAACAGGTGTCTATCCCAGAAGCTGAGTTCAGGACAGCGAGACTCACCATGGTGCCATAAAAGGTCCAATTTAGGGCTTCACAAGGGAGACAGACAACTGGGGAGTGTGGTGGGCTTCTTGGGAGACATTTACCACTGAGGATGAATAGATGAATAATCCCCCTAGGAGTGTTGGGATTACAGATGTAAACCCTGACTTCTATATTTTTCCAATTCCAGGATTTAACTCAGTCCATCAGGCACAGGTGCCTAGGTCTTTACCCACTGAGCCGTCTCTCTCCCTGGCCATCCATCACTGAGCCTTTAAAACCTAGTCCTGTGGTACCATCCAACCTGGGCTTTTTGTTCGCTGGCTTGAAAGGTTCATGGACTTGAACCTGAATCAGGACCACCCCCAGCCCCCCGCCCCGGGAAGGTTTATTTGAACACAGATTGAGCCTCAACCCCAGAAATTCTGGTTCAGTAGGACCAGAGAGGGGCTGCTGTTGGTCCATGGCCACCCTTGGAGTGCCATGGAATTCCTATTTCCATCACCAGCTGTGAGGTTGGAGTGGGCCTTTGCAGTAAGGGGCTTCTGAGGAAAGTCCTTTAGTGTTATAAATGAGCAACAGGAAGAGGGGTGCCTGCCTCCATCTGAAGAGCTTTGGGTCCTGTGTGAAACTTGCTTCTGCTGAAGCTAGCTTACAATGGGATCAAGTGAACTCCCCGATCAGAAAGATGGAAAACCTCCCAGTCCCCGGTGGAGCAGTTGAGCTATAAAGTCTGCTGAGCTGGAAGTGCTCAGCCTCTGGACTAAGCGTGGAAGTCGGAGGTGGGGCTTCATGGTTCGAGTCCACTCTGACCTGGCTCCCTGTTTCCCGTCTCTGCAGTCACCCCCAACCCATAAAGTATCCACCATCGACTTGTCCCCTTGATGTGTAAGCAGGAGTCCTTCCTCCTGGGCCCTCCCAGGCGTCTCATACAGCTCTGCTTTGGAAAGGCGCCTGTCTTTCTGCCCCAGCCTCTCCTCCTGTCTCCCACCACCTGCTGCATAACCCCACAGAGGTGCCGCCAGCCCTCCTCTTACACACACACACAACTGAGCCCACTTCCACAGAAAGTTCTAGCCCCTCACAGCTCTCTGTTTCTACAAGGATCTCCTTTCTTGGGGGTTGGGAGTGACTTTTGTTTTCTTTTTCAGCCTCTGTAGCCAAAACCTGCCAACAAGTCTCCCTGCCTCTGCCCCTGCAATACTGACCCCTCCATGCGCCCTCTGTCCAGGCCCCAAGCAGGGGCCACCACTCACCCCTGCTTCTTCTCTCCTCACTTTGAGCCCTGTGAAGATGGCCTTTACTTGATGGTTTCACTTGGAGCGTCCTACCTCTCCACAGTCCCTCCTGACCAGAGTGACCCCTCTAGAACACTATCCTCGAGAGTGGCCCTGTTCTGACTGCCAGTCCATAGTAAGGAGCCCTGAGCACCTGGAGCTTGAGAACTCAAAGTTTATATGAAGCAGGTTGCCTCTACCCCAGGAATCACCTTTCTGGCAGCATGGAGACCTCTGGATCTCTCCAAGTTGGGTTCTTCTTACAAGGGAAGAAGAGAGAGTGGTTCTTTGGGATATCATTAGTAAAGACATAAGAGAAAGATGGCCATGGAAATATGTTACGGATGCCAGATTTTTAAAGACCACTCACCAAAGATTTATGGAGTTGCTGCTCTAGGCCAGGCACCCTCTAACCCAGAAGCTCTTCCATACTGCTTTCTGAAACTTAGTACGGGTTCCCTCTCTTTCTGTAGACACTCTGCTCTTGGGCATTCCTTGAGAAACCTGCCCACAACCAGTTCTAGTATTGAGTGCAGCTGTCTCTAGCCCCAGGTCTGGGAGTGGACACATCAGAGTACAACATTGCCTTGCAATGGTGATTAGCTTGAGACCCTGCATGCAAACCAAGGCTCCTTTCTGAGCCAACCCAGGCATTCTCTCTTCGTGATTCTTCACGTGGTCCACAGCAAAGAAGAATATGGACACACCTCAGAGACAACACCACTGCCTTTCCACAGTACTGTGTTAAAGCAGATGTCTCAGCACAATAAGCCACATGGATGTTTTGATTTCCCAGTACATACAGGCAGTTATGTTCCCACCAGACCCTGCTAAGTGTTCAATAGCATTATGACTAAAATAAATCTACCTGTGATGGCTGATCGTGATTGCATCTTGATTGGATAGAGAATGACCCAGGAAACCAGGAAAGCACACCCCTGGGTGTGTCCGTGATCATTCCAGATTAACTACAGAGAGGGGAAGAAATCTGCTCTGAACAAAGGCAATGCCATGCTATAGGCTGGGGTCCTGGATGGAATGAAAGGGGAAAGGAGGAGAAATCCAGCTTAGAGCCCAGGCAGACTCCCTCTCTGCATCCTCGATGCCATGATGTGAGATACCCTGCTCACCATGCCTTCCTACCACAGTGGGAGGAAACCCCTGAAGGAGCAAGAATAGCCCTTCTTCCCTTAAGGTGCTCAGTCTGTTGTTTCATCAGAATAACTTAATGCCCAAATTAACAGTCGTTTCTTCTCTTAAAGTACTGGTTACCATCTGAGCTAGTGGGAGAATGGCCCTGCAGGCTGGCTTAGCAGAAAGTTGTCACTCAGTGAAGTGCCTTAAAGCCTGTATAAACCCTGAGCTTCTCAGGGGCCAGAGATGCCCTTCAGTGTGTAACTGAGGAGACCTCAGAGAGAGTGAGAAGTTTGGGGCTGGTGACAGACAACATGTGCACTCTGAACAGGACAGTTCCTGGGGCATGATCTGCCCTACGACTTTCCAACTACCCAACACACAGATCACCTGTTTGGCTTTAGCTGGCTTCCACTTGGCTCTCTGTCATGGTGAAGACCCAAGTCCTGCCATGTGTAGGTAGGGCCACCATGGAGGTCTGGGGGAAATGAATTTTAAATCCATACTCAGAGCAATGTGGGGAAGGGACTAAGGAGATAGCTCAGTTGATACAGTGGTTGCTTCGCAAGTGTGAGGACCTGGGTTTGAGTCCCAGAAACCAGGTAAAAAGACAAGTATAAGAGGCACCTGCAGTCTCAGAGATGGGGAGATGGGAGGCAGAGGAGAGTCGCTGGAAATTCATTGCCTTAAGTGGTGAAGTTCCAGGCTGTTGAGAGAGCCTACCTCGAGCAGAAGGTAGACAGCATCTGAAGAGGGACAGCTGAAGTTGTTCTCTGAGCTCCACAGACATTTAAACACATGTGCACACACACACACACACACACACACACACACACACACACAGAGTGAGGCAGATGTGGAGCCACTGCTCATGATCAATACAGTGTGAAGCAGTGATAGCAAAACCACCTTTGTTCTCCAGGCCGAGATGAGGCTCTTTGGAGTCCAGAGAGGAAACAGAAACCTCCTTGGGGTTTACACACGTTCAAGACCTCTGACCACTGGGCAGAAAGGGTCCTTGGCTGTCCATGTTGAGGAGTTGAGAAATGGAGAGACAAAGACACTGGGCATCTTGTGGGCCTGTGTCCCACCCTGTGTCCCACCCTGTGTCCCACCCTGTGTCCCCACCCTGTGTCCCACCCTGTGTCCCCACCCTGTGTCCTGGCTGCTGGCCCAGTGACCAGTTGAGAGTGGGCTCCTGACAAAAGCCGAGAGTCGGACGAAGATGAGCAAACCTGCAGATTTCAGGACGGCATAAGGGCCACATGTAGAGGCCGATGGCGGGAGTGGGCCTGAGCCACACTCCATCGATAACCAGGGAGACCTTTGTGATCTGTGGGAACTTACACTGCAGCCTGCCCTAGCAACTGAGGTGTCCGCTTCCACACCAGCCCTCGGAAAGCAACCTGGTTTTCTTTTCTGTCCTCTCCTCCCTTCATCTCTCCCCACTTCCCTCCCTTCCCTTCTCCTTCCTTTCCTCTTCTCTTCTTTTTTCCTTCTTTCCTTCTTTCCTTCCTTCCTTCTCTTTCTTTCCTTTTTGCCCTTCCCTTCCCCTCTCCCTCCTTCCCTCTCTCCCTCTCTTCCTCCCTCCCCCGTTCCCCTCCCTGGTGTGTGACTGTGCAGTTGAGTACAAAGCACTGATCTCGGGAGGCGCGCTCTAAAGCCGGTACACTACCTTCTAGGGTGACGAGGAGAGCTCTAGCTGAGGTAACACGCCATCAGGAAGGTGGACATACAGTCACTTCAAGAGCCATGCTCTGGGCATGCTGATTAATTCATTGCCGTTCAGCTTGTCAGTTCCGCGGCTCTCCAGAGCCTGAGATAAGCCTTTGTCCTTGACTCTCTCCTGTTCAAACAAATTTTGTGAATACTTGAATGAAACATACAAAGCTCCTTATCAAACCCATGGATTCCGGGGAGCTGGGAGGGGCTGACAAACAAGACAGAGGGGGCCGGGGGCGGCGGCCATGTCACTCAGTGAGAGAGGGAGATGCAACCAGCTCCCCCAGGCTTGCAAAGCTGCGTGCAAACAAATCAAGTGTGCAAGTCCAGGGGGAGGGAGCCAGAGCTGGGCCTTGGAGCTCCTGGGCCAGAGAAGAGGATGCTTTCAGCCACCCTCTGCTCGGTGGACATCACCTTGCTTTCTGCCTGTCCTTGCAGGGGTGACAACACGAGGGTGCATAACAGAAGTAGAGGGTGGGGCACGAAGAAGCCATGGTCCCATTCAAGGGCTTCCTAGTCTGACTCCACTTGAATCTTAGAGTCAGTTCTAGCTCTGATATTGAAGAAGAAAACTGACCATTTTCAACAAGCTCAAACATCAACTTCAGAATGGAACTAGGAAAATTCAGAAGGGAGGTAGTTTCTATTTTCAAGTCATCAAAGGACTGCCATGATATCCACTGCCCATGGTATCCACTGCCTAAGGGTCACACCTAGCATCAGGAAGTAACACCCTCCTTCTTTGGGGCCCCTATATATTTTTAGTCTGTAGGACAACAGTATAGCTACTCACAGTTGAAGCTGTTTATTGGTGAGAAGTAAGAAAGTGAGTTCCCCACCCAGAGAGGCATCCAAGCAGAAGCTGAACTGATCATTGCGAGTTTTCTCAAGGTTTGAGCATCCACAGAGAGATGGGGGTGACAACCAGAACAAGATCCTCTGTATCCCACAGCTGGGTCCTGGTGACTTCGATGCTCACAGAAGACCCAGGTGGGAGGGAGAGAGCTAGCAATACCCCATGGAACAGTCACAGTGACCATGCTGTCCCCAAGTGCAAGAGGAAGAAGAATTCTCCCGGTCAGCTGCCCAGAGTCACAGTAGTCACCCACAATCTTTAAGAAGGCAGTAGGCATTTTTTGTCTTTTTAAGGAGTCTCCACAGGAACATGAAAAAACACTTCAGCATGACCCTTCCATGGACAGCATGTGTAGAGAGTGGGGTATGAGATGTCTTCCTCTATTGCCTTTTGTCCTATTGACTTTTGATGGGGTATCATAACCAGAAGCTCACCATTTTTTGAAGAGGCTGGTTGACTAGCGAGTCCTTGGGATCTGCCTGTCTCTGCATTCCCAGTGCTCGCATTACAGGTATGAGCAGCCTTGACCAGCTTTGTATGTAGATTGGATCTCAGGACCTCATACTTGCATAACAAGCACAAGTCTTGAGCCATTTCATTGGCTAAAGGACCCGTAAATCACACATTCCATTGCAGATGCACACCAAATGATGTCACGTTCCAATCATTCACATATACATCATGGTTAAGCTAGTACCAGGAGCCAGGAAGGCATGTGGAGACTCACAATAAAAACCAAACCGAGCAATCTGCATGGATGAGCCCCTCAATAGCTGCCTTGATGTGGTGTGATATTTAATCATGATCCTACCACATATGTGATTTCAAAGTTTGAGCAAACCCCTAGCCTCTCAGAGCCTCAGTTTCCCAATCTATGAGAAGTCTGTCGATGCAGGGCTAAGAGCAGTGTTTGCAAGAATGACTTTCTGTACAAGGTGAAGTCAGGAGACCAAAGAAGGGAGCAGAGAAGGGAGAGGAAGTTAGTCATGAGTGAAGTCACTTTGTCTAGAAAGAGCGACTTGCTCAGGGCAGGGTCTCTCCCAGATCTCCTGGGCATGACTGCGCATGTCTGACCACAGAGAGCTTAATGTCAGAATCCTCCAACTGGTCCGCCCGCCCGTCAGCCTGCGCATGTCACACGTGCACTTCAAGTGGGCATTTCCAGTTATTTTTAAACCGGAATGAGACGGCTGAACTCGTAGCTGACAGGGTGACAGTCTCCCACCTACAGTGAGGGGGCTGTCATCTGTTTGGATCCACACTTGTAGCCCTCGAGAATGACTAATAATCGATGTGTTCAGCAAGTCAATCACAGCTCTGTCTGGTTCATGCTTATTTAGCAAGGCGGTTGCAGCATACAAGAAAGACACCAGGCTGGGTGTCATCAGAGAGGCACCCACACCGGGCGTCTCCAGGAAGATGTGACTTCAGATCGATCCGCTCCCTCATCCCAACCCACAATGTCATCATCTGATCCTCAAGACGGTCCTCTCAGACATCTATTATTACCATCTTGTGTAGAAAAGTAGCATTTTATCGAAATCTCTCAACCCTCTCTTCATACACATTTGCATGCAAATCCCAGAGCAGGTGTGCCAGTTTGCTTTGGATGACTTTCCTCGTGGATGGATAGCTTCCTCGCCCCACTCTGTTCCTTTCCTTCTGCCTCATGATCTCACTTTGCAAGTCATCTCCCCAATAGCCAGGCCACCAGCACCTATAGCAGTCTCCCAGGTGCCCCCCATACTGTCCTCCATGCTCACACGGTTATCTGTAGGAACTCCGTCTGATTCTTTCGCTCTCACACAATGGGATCATATATTATAGACTTTTCTGTGTTAGAAGCAGACCTCTCTGGGTGAGCTCGTCTGTGTCACACAGTGATCCTCACTGGAGAGAGGGCCTGCTGTGCTAATGCCCGCTCCTCTCCTGCTGGGCACCTACCTTGCTATTCAGTTAACCTCATTCGAGCCAGACAGACTGCAGTAAGCATCTTTGAACACACACAGACAGACAAACATACAGACAAACATACACACAAGGGACACACACACAAACATACACAAATACACAGACAAACATAAACACAGACAGACACACATACACATACACACACAATCACATACCAATACACAAACATACACAGACAGACACACATACACACATAGACACACAGACAAACATACACATAGACACACAGACACACAAGTACTGGCACATATGAATACATGCACACAAACACACAACGACACACATAGAAACAGACCCATACACATAACATTTACACACATTTACACAGAAAAAGAGACACACACAAACATACACACAGACAAACCACACATACAGACACATACACACAGACATGCAAACACATCAAAACAGAAATGGACACACAGGGACACACATAGGCACAGACACACATACACACTTCCTTCCCACTTCCTCATTTAAACAGCCTAGACCCTTTACAGATATTAAGGGCTATTTCTGACATCACATGACCCATAAATGCCATCAGCAGTGGAAGACACTAAACACTGTATTGCTCACAATTTAGTATCTGATGCCTTTCTCCACCTTCCAACTACCCACCCCCAAAACAGTTTCTATTAATCTGGGCTACACTTGCCCTGGGGTCCTACCTACTGATAATGTGATCAGGTCTCTCAGAGAGTGTCCCAGTGATTCTGGGCAGAGAACTCATTGAGAGCAGTAATCAGGAGCCCCTATCAGCATGTGGCAAGGACTTAGGGAAGGCAAGCTAAAAAAAACTTTGTTCATTCAGAGAGTCAGTGTCAGACACTAACAGTGCTCCGGGCCAGCAAAGAGTAGTGGGCTCACTCAGCCCTCCCTGAAAGTGTGTGAACATCCCCGGGCCTAGTCCATTTCCCTGCTGAGGGGTGGACCTCCTGGGCACACTGTCCAGGGCTTTTCAGGTCCCCACGACTGAGTAGAGAGAAGGGTTATATAGCCAGCCCTGTCATAATTTTCACACCATGTAGCCCTCCTCTGGGAACAGGGAGAAGAGACATTCCTAAGGAATCTTGCCATCTGGCAAGCTGGAAAATTGGTGCCCAGAACAGCAAGGAGGCACTTCCAACACGTGCCGTGGGACTGGGATGGGGTGGGCTGTGAGCCTTGGACTTCCTGGCCTCCTCATGCTGGTGCTTCTGTTGTGAATATATATATAAACCTGTGTTCTCTCCATGACCCCAAGGACCTGCAAACAAGCTTGACATCATGAGTTGTGAGGCCCCAATAGGCTCAGGTTCTGGTCTCAAATGTGCCATCTGCTTGGTTATCTCGGGAGGAGTTTTAAACTCATGAAGGTTCGTGGGAGCATTAGTCCTCTGGAATTCCATGAACTGTAAGAAATATTTTAAAAGGCTTTATAACTCTGAAAGCACTCCACTGTAGGCCGTCAAGAAAATAGCAATGTGCGTGTGATGCTTGTGGGACTTTTCGCAAACCTCCCTGCGGTGGCCTCAGCCTCCAGGGTAATGACTTTTCCACAAATGACACGTCTCTTGATGTATGTGGATCCTCTGCAAAGTCTGTCTAAACCAACTTTGTTTGCTGCTGCTGCTGCTGCTGCTGCTGCTGCTGCTGTTGTGGTGGTGGTTGTTGTTTGTAACTTGTCATCTGCAGGGTCCCCAGAGTCACTGGCTGGGGCTCAGCATCCTGACTGCGGGCGCCTCTCCGGCTAACACAGCAATGAATGTGGAGTAGGTGTGTGTCTGATAGGGAAGGGCTGGCATGTGCACTGGGAACCTTTCTCCAAGTACAAAGGTCTTGTTTCTACAAGGTTGTCTTCACTCGCCTCAGGAAAAGAGCCATTTAATGTGAATTTTCCCTTCTACCATGGGGTAAATTCTGCAGGCAATTAGGCTTCTCTGCTTTCTTAGGAAAAGGAATCACCTTCTGACCAGTCTCAGAAAGACAGAAGTTGCATGTTCTCTCATATGCATATCCTAATTTTTAATGTCTGTATACATGTAAATAAGGGGGTACAAGAGGGAGTATAGATTATGAAATTATTAGGTAAGAGAACACTCAAGGGGAGAAAGAGTTATTAAAGGTTGCTGTAACATGAAAGTGGGAAGCAGACTGCTGGGGGGAGGGGCACAAAGGAGGGAGGGGGTGTTGGAGAAGGGAGGGAGGGGGAGAAACAACAAGAAATTTTGCTTGAAAAATGTCATAACGAGGCCTAATCCTCCATAAGCAAATAGAAAATAAACAAAAGGAACGGAAGTCACCTTCCAACATAGAGAGAATGGACCTTTCTGAGTGGCTCCCGTGGGTGATCCTGTGTGGAAACCTTCACCGACCAGGGGGGGGTGGGGGGGGGGTCATCCTTCTCACCTCTGAAATGCTCACTCCTCTGGAAGGCCAATCAAATTAATGGAAACTGTGAACTCCACATTAACAGAAGACTAATTCATAGCAAAGGTAGCAATGTCACATGTCCACACCTCAGAGTGCACGCCCACACCCATCCTTTCCTCAGGAGGGGAGAGGGGTAAGCCTCAGTGCCATTTCCTAAAATGCAGGGCCCAGCTCCTCCTTCCGAAGGCGTGTGTCCCCATGTGATGCCTGCTTTAATCCTACAACCAGAAGTCACGAAGCTGTGGTGACCCTCAAGGTCATCCACGTCTTGGCCGTGGGGACCTGCTCAGCTCCGAGGGTCTGTGGCCACTTTGAGGCAAGAGTAGAATTCCTGTTCTGTTCAAGATTGCTGCCGCACACTCTGTTTCTGTCCCTCAGGGAGGGTGGGACATCAGTTACGCCCTCCCAGAGCACCCCCAAAGCCTTGCTTTTCCCCTCTGGGGAAGAAGGAAGAGACTATTACTAAGCCACCATTACAATCCCCTAGGAGCTGCATGCTGACGCCCCAGGTCAACCATGGAAAAGGTGAACTGGGTTGGAGGGGGAGGAAAGAGTGCGGGCTCTCACAGACTGGCTCAGCACACATGTCCTCACCTGGACCACGAGTTTTGAGGGGATCTGGGAGCTGGAAGGGAAGCATGGTTGCCTTTGTGGGACAGAGGAGCAATCTTGGATTGTCACACACTAATGGGTATGTTTAGCTGGCAGGGCTTCAAATAGTCCCCCATCTGGCTCACCAGACCATGCAGATGCCCACCGACTCTCCTGTGTTGTTACCGTACTCCATCCAGGTCAGAGACAGGCTACAGTGGTTCATCTCCATTGTCAACCTATTTGCATTTAGAAACTCCTAGAAAACTGAGACAGATCTCTGGCGTGTCCGAAGATGTTTCTAGAGAGGATAAACAGACTCCAGGGAAGAGCCACCTGAATTCGGACCATCCCAGCCGGTACGGGACAGCAGGGGAAAGATGAGAGTCCCTAAGTGCAGATTCTCTGTTCTTAGCCCCCACAGTGTGAGCTGTTCCACCTCCCCACAACCTCCTATCATGATGGACGAACCGTCTAAAACCCCAAGCCCAAAACACAGCCCCTAAGCTAGTGGGACCAGGCATTGTTGTCATGTGACAAATAGGAAACCAATACACGGAGCCGTGTTCAAGGCTTGGTAGTGACTCAGATCAGTTGATGAGCATTGAGGAGCCTTCACTCCCAAGCTGGGCAGGACACCTGGTCTGGACTTAGTGATGGCAAGGATGCCTGGAGAGATGAACAAGGTGCTAGGAGACACCAGGGAATGATTGCTCTGCAGGACAACCTTTGCACCTGTGTCCATCCCTCCTTCTGTCACTGTGTTTGAACCACACCGGACATGGCCATCCCTCCCCTACTTCACCTGGTCCCATCTCACCAATCTTCCACTCAGATCCTTCCCCTCTGTCCTGACACCCTGCTGACCTCTAGTTCTCAAGAAGGCCTGTCACAGCATGCCATAGCCACTTATGGTCTACAGGGACAGCTTGTCTGACTTGTACACCACTGTGGCCCATCTCATAGCACCATTCCACATGCTAGGATAAAAGTGGGGAGGAGAGAGCCTGCAGCACAGATATTCATGCCCTGCCCCCCTGCTCTACTTCCTGGCTGCTCTGTTAAATGAAAGAATAAATGAATGAGCACGAGACAGAGTCTGAGGGAGGTCAATGAGTGTGAAACCAGAGAGGCCTAGTGAGGCCCAGGCATC
Source organism: Peromyscus attwateri (assembly GCA_902168425.1). NCBI lineage: Eukaryota > Metazoa > Chordata > Mammalia > Rodentia > Cricetidae > Peromyscus > Peromyscus attwateri. The sequence goes on along the minus strand of CABHPP010137159.1, from coordinate 6,536 downwards.
ACATCCGTCCCGTATGGAGACTTTTGAGGGCTTCCTGGAGGAAGCAGCATTTGAGCTGCTTAGAGGTGTCTCTGGCTGTGAACCACAGGTTGCTCTCCTGTGTTCTTTACAAGTTTAAAGACTACTGTGTATTATTCACAATAGCAGACAGGACCCCATAACCATCAGATTGTCTGTGTAGATTCCCAGCTTTCTACTCTATCATTGGGCTAGAGCTTGTGTTTACTGGAGGACAGATGGGCACAGGTTGTGGCAGAGTTAGACCATGGCAGCACCCTCTATTCCCAAGAGCATCTTTTGGAGATCACATCCTGGAATGCTGCCAGGTACTTGGTCAGCCTCTTTGGGCTGTTCCAACACACCTTGACCTTCTGTTTTCTTTCTGTGCACACACCCACCCCATATCCACATCAGACCCTTGACACCTAGGGAAGAGGACAGCTGCTGGAGCCTCATGTGCATGCTCACCACTGTGTGTGTCCTGCCCACGGTCCTGCAAAGAAAGGCTGCGGTCATCACTGGGCCCAACACCTGAGGAGCAGGCTTTGAGGTTGCTTGTGCCCTAAGAGTAAAGAGTGTTGTTTCCGGGTATTGGGAGGGGCAGTGTTTTCTACCCCAGCAATTTCATTACTACTCAATGGTGAACTGTGATCTGGAAGACATGCTTGCCCGGCATCCAGTCTCAGCTCCACCACATCCTTAGAAACAGCTCTAAAACTCAGCATCATCGTTTGTGAAACAGCAGCTCCCTGAAATGACTGCTGTGGTTTCCAGAAACTGATATTTGAAATTTTTCTGTTGATCGGCTTTTCTTCCAGGGATAAGGTCTGAAGGAACAGAGAACATGGAAACCCATAGAATGGGGGAGCTGCCAGAGGGTCCAGGTGAGGAAGGGAGGAGCTAGAGAAGACACTCACTGCGCTGATGGGACAAAGCCAAGCATTGGTATGACAGGAGCCCACTGTGGCCCTGAGGGAGGTGACAGGCCTGGCAGTATAAAAGATGCCGGCATCAAAGTCAAATAGGATTTTCTACAGAACATATATCGCTAAAATTCACTTCGAAAGTGGACATTTCATCAGATGAAACCCCAAAATGAATTGGAGGGAAAAGGTAAAGGATTACATTACTAAACATTTTACATAGAAATACAGGCTCAAAAAGTTTTTTTCAAGAGATAAACTGTTTCCAAGGTTTGTAAACTGTTCCAAAGTATCAAAACATGAAAAAAATGGTAAACAATTCATTTTATAAGTTGAAACATTCCTTTCTTTCTTTTCTTTTCTTTTCCTTTCTTTTCTTTTCTTTTTTCTTTCTTTCTTTCTTTTTTTTTTTTTTTTGTGTGTGTGTGTGTGTGTTATGTGCACCACAATATATGCAGGAGACACTGTAGGCCAGAAGAGGGTGTTAGATCCTAGAACTGGTTTTACAGGTAGCTGTGAGCTACTGTGTGGATGCTGGGAACCAAATCCATGTCCTCTGCAAGAGTAACAAACACTCTTAACCACTGAGCCACCTCTCCGGCCCCTCTACCATATTTGAGACACGGGTCTCTTCAATGAACCTACAGCATGCTGTCTAGCTAGACTGGCTGGTCAGTGAGCCTCTGGGATGCTCCTGTCTCTGCCTTCCCCAGCACAGGGTTACAGATGTAACACATCTCCCATGTCATTTACATTGAGTGCTGGGTATCTAAACCACAGTGCTCACGCTTATGTAGTAAGCATTTCACCTACTGAGTCACATCCCCAGTCCCAAGTTGGAATAGTTTTAATAACTGTGCCTGACAAATACAATATACAAAAAAAATCCATAAGATCACATCACTAGGGGATTTGTATGTAAAATTCTAAATAAATATGTATATGTATCAGCTTTCAGAAGGGTGTTAAAAGAATAATGAAGTATGATTAGGCAAAATATAGTCTGGAAACATTGGGTTCAAAGTCAATTGATATATCAAGTTAAAAATAGTAAGAGAAGGCATGATTGTACCTTTGCAATCCTATTCAAATGTATTTACACAGAAAGTTCTGTGAAAGGAGAAATTGTTAGGCTGGATTTAATCAAAATAAAATACCTTTGCTCTTCTCAAGATCATTGAGAATGTGAAAAGATGATGCACAGATGTGGAGAAAACCGTTGTAAGCCATGCATCGGATAGAGGAAAAAATGTGCATCTAGAATATATCAGAAGCTCTTACAACCCAATAAAAAGGAAAACAGCATGCAGTTTTGAAAAGAGTGAAGTATTTGAGCAGACCTCCACCAAAGACCACACTCAGGTAGCCAATAACACCAGAGAAGAGACATGCCACAATTGGTCTGAAGGATGTAATATTAGAGTAAGATCAAAATGATAGTTCAGTGCCCATATGTCACATCTGTCAGGATGTCTCTGAGGACTGGAAATGTCGAGGAGAACCTACTTCAGCAAGGTAGGAGCAGGGAGATGCAGGACATGACTGTGCCACAGTGAGGACAGTCACAAGAAAGACACGCGAGCAAGTGTTGGGACGATAGATGAGTTCTAAGACTTGATTGCTGTGGAATTTCCCATTATACACATTTGCTAAAACTCACCTAACTGTGCCCAAAACGTGGGCCAGTTTTACAGTGGATGTGTTGTGCCTAACAGTGCTGATCTCCAGCATGTCTGTAAAGCTCTTCAGCAATCCCATTCATTGCTACCTCTGACTAGCAGAGTGAGAAGTCAATGTGTTTGTCTTGTTTGGGATTTTTCCTTCTTTTCTTGTCAATTAGTGTCACCGCCTGTGGAATATCCTTTAAATTCTCCCAAGGAGGGCGCTGTAAGGATTGTGGAAGACACCACCTCTTACATAATTTCTTGTATTGGGATGGTTGAACAATAAACAGAAAGCTTTTCTCTCTCTCTTTCTCTCTCTCTCTCTCTGTTTAAAAAGAAAATCGCCTTAACTCCATCTCCTTGGCCCCGATATGGGCTCTCATCTTCCAGAAACATGAAGCACCCCAGGTAACATTAACAGCTGAGCCAGCGTTCTCGGGAAGGAGACTGCCTGCCCCACCCCGCCCTGTCTACAGGATGCATTACCTGCACTGATCTTCCCCCTCTGACTTGTAGCTTCCAATGCTCCCAGTGGGAAGATGTGCACAGTCCCACCAAATGGAGACACATGAGTTCAGCAGGTAAAGCATAGAGCATCACCCATGGAGCGGCAAGCTAGGAGTCACTGTGGCACTCTCTGTCTGTCACACACACCCCTGAAGAATGGGGTGGAGGGTCAAAACCCGGGGTCATCAGGTCCATTCTGACTCAAAAGATGGCAGATCCCTTGAAGATTCCTGGGACATGCTCTGTGCATCTCTGAATTTCTTAGGCACCTTTCAACATTTTTGTGAAAACGACTTTGAGTAGCCATCTCTCACAATCATGTGGGGTTCCTGGCAGTGGGGAACCCTAGGAACCAGACTGTAGCCTGGGCTGAGTATAACTCACCAGTAAAGAGAACTGTCCCCCCCAAAGTGTCATACTTTTGAGGGCACTGTCTTAGTTAGAGTTTCTATTGATGTGATAAAACACCATGACCATAATCAACTTAGGGAGAATAGTTTTTCTGCTTGTACTTCCCAGTCACAGTCCATTACTGATGGAAATCAGGGCCGGAACTCCAGCGGGAACCTGGAGGCAGGAACTGAAGCAAAGGCCATGGGAGAACTCTGCTTACTGGCAAGTGCCTCATGGTTTGCTCAGCCTGCTTTAGTTAGTTAGTTAGTTAGTTAGTTAGTTAGTTAGTTAGTTAGTTAGTTTTTACATTTTTTCCCTTTTATAGAAAATAGATTTTTTTCAAATAAAACATACTGATTATGGGTACCCTCCCTCTCTTCCTCCCAGTTCTTCCCCATCTCCTTTTCCATCCGAATCCACTCCCTTTCTGTCTCTCAATACAAAAGAATAGGCTTCTAAGTGATAATAAAATATAACAAAATAAAATACGGTAAGATAAAATAAAAACTATCATATCCAAGATGGACAAGACAAATAGAAGAAAAAGGACCTAAATCAGGCCCAAGAATCAGAGACCCACTCTTTTGCACACCCAGGAATCCCATAAAAACACTAAACAGGAAGCCATAATATATATGCAGAGAACCTGTTGCAGAGCCATGCAGGTCCTGTTCAGCTTGCTTTCTTATAGGCTTCCAGAACCACCAGCCCACAGTGAGCTAGGCCCTTCTGCAACAATCAGTCAAGAAAACACACCACAGACTTGCCCACAAAGTCATCCGGTAAGAGAATGTTCTCAGTTGAGGTTCCCTCTTCCCGAAGGACTCTAGCTGCCGTCAAGTTGACATAAAACTAGGGAACATAGGCACTGAGGGAGACTGAAGAGCCCACAGGGAGGGTCAGCCAGGAAGAGCATTGTCACGCCCTGTGCAGGCAGCAGGTGGCAATATGAGGGGCAACTTCCCTTCCAGCTGCCAACATTTGGGACAGCAGACAAGGCAGGGCAGAAGCCCCAGAGAAGGACAGTGCCTAAGCTGGTCCATTCTCACCAGCCTTCAGCCTGGCATCATCACCCTGTGTCCTGCTTATAGACCCAAGGAAGCAGAGGTCCGGCTGACATACGTCACAGTTTGGCTGAGGCCAAAAAGATGGACAGCAGAATTAGCTGTATGGTGCAAGACCAACTTCTGGATCAAAAATAAATAAATAAAGTATTAAAAACCTACGTAAAGTGGTCTCCAGAAACCTGCAGGATGTCTTGGTAGGTCTCTGATGAGTACTGGGCTGTGCTTGCCTAGCATGAAAGACCACAAAATGGGACAGCCAGCAAGTAGGAGGTTGTTCGATGCCTGTTGCCGAAGCGATCAGACAGGGAAGTATCACACTGTACAAGGATAGTGGAGCATCCTCAAGGTCCCCTGTATGATGAATGGAAGGGGCCTCTGGAGGTAAGTCTGGCTCCCTCCAGTGAACACCACTCCAGACCTACCCAGGAACTCTCAGAAGCCATCTAAAATGGACCAAAGAAGCCACAGGCAGCAACTGGTTTCCAGAGCCAAATCCACTTCCTTGAAAGCAGTGGTTCTCAACCTTCCTAATGCTGTCATCCGTGAACATAGTTCCTCCTGTTGTGGTGACCCCACCACAAATTATTTTCATTGCTACTTGATAACTGTAGTTTTGCTACTGTTATGAATCACAGTGTAAATACCGGCGTTTTCCAATGGTCTTAGGTGACCCCTGAGGAAAAGTTATTCCACCCCTGAAGAAGTTGTGACCCACAGGCTCTCACCACTGCGTTAAAGAAAAGCAGCAAAACCCAGACACCTGACTGCACCCGAGGCGTCCTGTCCATTAAGCGCCACAAACTGTCAGCTGCACCAAGAAGTAGGACAGTGTGGACTGTAAACAAACAGGATGTCTGTGTGAAGATGGAGATGGAAAACAACAGCGTGGACTGTAAACAAACAGGATGTCTGTGTGAAGATGGAGATGGAAAACACTAGAGATAGTGGGGTTGGCAGCTGCTTCAACAGCCGTTAGCGGAATGCACCCAAGATGGAGGAGAGAAGCAGGGAGAGGAGACGGAAGAGGAAGAGGAAGGAGAGAGAGAGAGAGAGAGAGAGAGAGAGAGAGAGAGAGAGAGAGAG
>CABHPP010137158.1:0-25049 GCA_902168425.1 Peromyscus attwateri | reverse complement strand
TTCTCCAGCACCACATCTGCCTGCATTCTGCCTTGCTTCCCACCATGATGAAAATGGACTGAGCCTCTGAACTGTAAGCAAACCACCACAATTTAATGTTTTCCTTCGTAAGAGTTGCCGTGGTCATGGTGTCTTTTCACAGCAATAGAAACCCTGACTAAGACAGCTGGAGTGTGCGGAAAACAGGAACCTCATTGCAGGAATGGGGGTGGGGGGGGGGGGGCGCATGGACCTGCCACAGGAATGAAGGGCTGGCCAGGGAAACACAAGAAACACTGGTCACATATTGCCTCGTTTAAGTCTCCTCACACCCCTGCGTGATTATTGCTGTTACTTTACAAATAAGAAACAAGCTCTAGGTTAAGTGACTCACTTAAATTCACAGAATTAGGAATGACAGGAGACAGAATACGGTGATCCGGTTCCCGAGTTCATGCTAGAAGCTTCTGTCCTGTCCTGCTCACACACGAGCCAGCTGGGTGGATCCATCAGCCTCCGTTGGGTGTGTCTACTGTCCTCCTCAGTCTCACACTTCTTCACTGCCTAATAGTGCCATTGATTTGGAAATTCTGACAGAGACTTTCACGTGTCTCTTTACCCACCTGACGGTAGAAGAAGAAAAAGTGTAAAATGAAAACTGAATGAATCTTTTCCTGTGGCTGAGGCCGGGAACGTGAAAATGTGTGTCAGTTGGAAATAAATATCTCCACAGCTCAGCTCACTCAGATTCCGAGAGGGAAAAGAGAAGGCTGAAATTGCAGGGCTCTCTCTCTCTCTCTCTCTCTCTCTCTCTCTCTCTCTCTCTCTCTCCAGCTCCCCACACTGAAGTGTTCATGAGCTATGGAATCTGCCAAGGTAGGTGCACAGTCTGAGGATGTTTGAGAGGTAAATTGCTGTGCATAATGAAGGAAGGTAGCCCAAGTTCCCAGAACAAAGAGCTCTGTGAAGATGGATAAAGGAGAAAAGCCATGCAGACAGCTGCTCAGAAGCTCCCAGGACATCCCCAACACTGTCACCAAATCCCTGACACAGAACTAGTCACAAGTGTTCACACTGGGGAAGGGGCAGCAGACAGTAGGTGACTCTTGGGAAGGAACAGGAGAAAACGTTCTCAGATCACAGCCAGGACAAGGCAATACTTGGAATCTGGGGGAGATTAAAGGAAGATGAATGTGAAGGAGCCCCTGGGGGCCTAGGAGAGCCAGAGGGAGTGGACCTACAGAGCTGTAGGGGAGGGGAAGTGGGCCCTCTGCTTACTCCTCTCGGCCGGCCGGAACACGTCTGCTCCACGTGCTGAGGTCACAGAGCAGGAGATGGGACGGAGCCAGTGTGGTAGACTTGCTTAAGGTAGACCTCACTCTCTCACATCATCTGTGTGCAGCCCAACTCACTCCGAGCCCACAACATCTGGAGATGCACAGCTGGAAAGTCCAACTGCACACTGCCGCCATCATCGGGCTATTTTCACTGCAGTTAAAAGGGATTTCCCTGCCAAGTGGCTTGCAGTATGAACTGTAAACTCCTTCAACTGTGTCCTAAAGTGCTTCTGACCAGCCTCTGCCGATACCCCAGTGTCATCCCGTGCTGCTCTCACAAAGTCCCCCCAGTGCCAATGGCTGATCAGGACACCTGCAGCTTCTACTAAATGCCAAGCTTTACTAGCTGCTCCTCCTTCACACCAACACTCCCTCCATTTCAAATGTCTTCTCTCCCACATTGCACCTGCTTCAGGATATTACATACCATGATTCCTTCAGCTACTGAGCTGGATTGTCCAAGAAGTCCACCTTGTTGACACCCTCCCATCCTACCCCTTCACTCCTGATTCCGATGGCTTCCATCATGTTCTGAGCACCTCTGCATGCCTTTATCTGGCCATGCATTCTCTACCGTAACTGCTGTGATCTGGATGTTGTTTGTAGACACAGGGTTCATCTACTGGGAGCCTGGTCCTCAGTCTGGCAATGTTAGGGGCAAGAGTAAAAATTTTCAGAGCTATGGCCCCATGAGAGGTCTTTAAGTGACTGGGAACACTGACCTAGGAAAAGGCAATGGTGGTCTCCTGGGAGGGTGAGTTACAAAACCCAAGCCCCAACCATTGAGACACTCCCTGACTTGTACTAAAACGTGACACAGGCCGCTGTTCTGCCAAGAAGAGATGTAGCCAAGGAAGGCCTCACTGGGGCTGAGCAGATGATAACATCATGCCTTTAAACATCAAAAACTCTGAGCTAAACCAACCTCTTTCCTTTATATGATATTCTACCTCAGGTTTTTCATCATAGCAATGAAAAGAAATAAATACAATAATCATTAATTTGCTTTTCTATCTTCTTCAATACATGTATTACCAAAGCTTAGTACTATGCTTGCAGCCAAGTTGTGAGCAACGAGGAGTCTCACAGATTCCCGGCAGGCAGACAGATAGGGAGAAGGGTCGTGGCTAGGTAATAAAGGGGGTGAATTTTCAAGATGGCCAGCTTCTTAGTCAACCTCCAGGTTAAAAGAAAAGCCTGGTATCTTAAAACAAAGACCTTGCAGGCTTTTGTCTCCCACCAGCAGGCCCCCTGCTGATGGACCACAGCCAAGGTCAAGGCCTATCAGGACATGTCACACATGTCTCTCTCTTCAAACTGACCAGCCCTAGATTAGGGGAGGAAGCCTCGTCAGAGGTTTAAAATCCCCAGTTCCCAAGAAGAGACTCAATTTCTCAGTTTCCCAAGTCCCCCCCTCTGCTTTTCAGAGGGTCTTTACCTCCGTGTTGGCAGCATGTGTGTGTTTCCCCAATAAAAGCCTCTCTTCACCTGTTGCTGCTCTCTGTAGTGTCTGAAAGTTCTCCAATGCTAGCTCCTGCACTCAAGATTCATGCTGCCTTTGAATTCTTTCACTGGCAGAGAAAACTGACCCAAGCAAGGCTTCCAGACTGTATCAGCAGGTCCTTAAAGATTTCTTGTAAAATGCAAAACCCAAAAAGTGTTTACATCTAAAGACTGAAAAGATAATCAAATACACATTTGCACTAGAAGGATGAATTTCAAATGACAGGCAGGAAGAAATGTCCCCAAGCCCTGCTATTTCTATACCACAGATCTCTGGCTCTTCTGCATTCTACCTAGGCCCTCATGTTGCCCCTCTCCACTGGGCTAACAGCAACCTTGTACGTGCATGCTGACTGAAATGCATTGGTGCTTCTCACTCCACAAATATGCACCTTGCTCTTCAGTACGTGAGACCCCATGCTGAGCCCTGGGGGTGAACTTGGTTACGAAAAGGGCAATGCCTTTGGAAATAGGAGTAATGCCAGAGAGCAGCCCGTGTCTATGTGCAGGTGGCAGGAATGTAGAATGGAAACTATGGACAAAGACGACATCTACGTGTAAACTGAAGGAGCCTGGAGTTTCAAAGCCCAGCGAAGAGAAGGTGGGGCCAGGCTGGGCGCCACTGGTGCAGAAAGAAACAACCATGCAGAGAGGTAGCTTGGCTGCTCAGGTGGAATTCATTCCCTGGTAAGTCCGTCAGAGGATCAACAGAGAAGCCACGACTACAGGAACAAGACATGGAAAGCTAAAGAGCGGAGTACAGGTCGGATCAGAGTCAGCACCTGCCTCCACACTAGCTATGCACCAGCCTTATCCTTAGCAAAACCGAAGCGCATGCAGAAGCAGGTCATGTTAACAAGAACAAGCGCACAGGAGGAGTGCAGTTCTGTCCAACAGTGACAAACAGAATCTGCCTCCGGGGCAGCCTAGGCTGGAACCACAGAAGCATTTCAGAGGGCTAGAGATAACTGATCCGAACTTTCCACTAATACTCAAAGCAATTCTAATAAAACTAACAGAATGGGTATGTGCATTGTGGGGTTGTTTTAAATTTTTATCTACTAATTAAAAGGATCTAGAGATTGTGTTTGTCTTACCTCTGAATCCAAATTTCCCAACGAAGGGAGTTCATGGATCTGGGGGACTATATAGAATAACTAGCATTTCCTTGTAGCTGGTAGAGGCAAAATTCTGAAACCTGAGGTCTATCCTTGGTTGGAGGGTGGTGGTCATGGTGGTGGTGGTGGTGGTGGTGGTGGTGGTGGTGGTGGTGGTGTGTGTGTGTGTGTGCGTGTGTGTGCTGAGACAGGATTTCAATCTATAGAACTCACTATATACCTCAGGCTGACCTGAACTTGCAATAATCCTCCTGCCTCAGCCTCCTAAGTACTGAGATTACAGGAGTGAGACAGCAGTGTAGATTAGATCTCTTTTTGATACATAGCTAAGAATCATCTAAAACCTTCAAGCACAATAAAGTGTGATGCTGTCCAGATGTATAAGGATTACTCACAAGGCAGATACTCACAGCAAGCAGGAACTACACCATGTTCCTGCCTAGTGAGCAGCTCAGACTGTGCTGCCTTGCTAGAGACTTGCTTTCTGTACAGAAAAACTGTTTTCAGCTGAATGCCAGTGTACTGCCGGCTTATTTAACACATATCCTAAGTGGCCCAGGGGCTAAGTACATAATCCTCTTCAGCCGTATGTCTCAATTATATTCCTCTATTGTAGCTATCTATTACACAGTCACTTTCATCAGTAGCGAGCGTTACATGAAGTTGTAAATAGTCATACTCCTAGAATACATCAATTATTTTTGGCAATTATTTCTTTTGAAAAGATCCTCGGAACATTTAGTGGTTGGAAAGATAAAGGACGTCATGTTCCTAACATTGCAAATTACCGTGACTTTTGTGTCCGATGACTGGCTGTAACTAGGAGACTCGAAACCGCAAATCTATGTGACGATAAAAATGACAATAAGAACAGGACTTCATTCCACATGTCCAGGCTGCTTGACACTTTCCAGCTTGCCTTGATTTTTGTAAAAGGAAATGACCTTGAAAATAATTAAACATATCAAGTAGCAAAACTGCAGCTCCTGCAATATGACAATATGCTCACATCTTAATAGCCCGGCTAAGCATTCCGGAAACAGAAAGACATTTTATTGCTTTTTAACCAATTCATATATGTATTTTATAGGCTTATGCATATTCATGACAAGGCCATTTTAATCTCCATCTACCTAGATGGCCCTGAACTTGGAAATGAAGGCAGTGAGGACCTGGCTTCCTGGGATGGGAGTCTGGTCAGATGTTGCAAGACACATAGGGTCTGCTTGATTTTTTTTTTTAAGCCTGTGTTTAATTAGAGTGCTCTCAATAAAAATACAAATTCAGATTAGGTTTCTATGCTTGATGTTTATTAATCTAGATGCTCTTTAAGAGGGAACATGAGAGCATCCTGATAAATAAATTTAGCTGCTGTCACTCCATAAAAGAGTAAGTGCAATTAAAGGAGAGGCAGGGCGGCAGATGCCAAGGCAGCAGGAATGCCCGCCCTGGGTGCTATGAGGCCCCTGTGCACCGCTGAGCGCCTCCAGTGGAGTGGCAAAGTGCTCAGGATGTCTTCAACGGCCCTGGAGCTTAGGGCAGAGGAGGCTGGTAGAAAGTCAGACTCTTGAGAGAAGGAAGTCCAGAGAGTCAGAGCTGGGGAGAGAAGACGTTCCTATCAGAAGGAATACTGTAACTACTGTAGCTATGTAGTGGAGGAAAGACACCAACGTAGTTCAAGTTTTCTTCTGGGTCGGTGCCCCCCCCCCCCCCCGCCACACCCTCCACCTTAAGCAGAGTCAACTTATCTCGCTAACTCTTAAACTGCACAATGTGTTACACTGGCTTCTTTCACGGGTCACTGTGATGGGGGCAGCACTGTGATCCCAGGCGGAAGGAAAGGAGACAGAAAAGAATCGAATCGGGGCTCTTCTCAGGAGGCACACTGCCACAGAGACCCCGGCATTTCCAGCCACTGAGACCAGCCCCAGTGAGCCAAACTTTATGGTTAATTCCTTCCTCTTCCCAGTGTGATAAAATGGGGAGGCGAGGGGTCGGGAGGAGAGGTGAGAGAGAAAATTCAGTTGAACAGGCAGATTCCCCACAAGAATTAACCCCCATAAGTAGGAGCAACATTAGCGGAGCCAGGGTGAACAGGACCATTCCAAAGACCATTGTCCTCAGTGGTAGCTATATGGTGTACCATAGGAGAGGGACAAGCTTGTAAACCGAGAAAGCCAGGCCTCACGAGAGACTGTTGAGTGAGCCACAGTTTTCCTGAGTGATCTACTCTTTCAGGTGCTCACACCAAATGTGTCCCTGCCCTCTACCAGGCACACCGTCCTTGAAAGACACCAACAGTGAGTGCCTCTGTTAGTAAAATAGTTAGTATTCTCCTGCAGGGTGATACATTAGTTACTCTTCTGTTGCCGTGATAATGCACCACAGCCAAAAGCAATTTATGGAAGAGCTTATAAGGCTTATGTTTCCAGAAGGGTAAGAGTCCACGATGGAAGGGAGAAATGGCAACAGGCACAGGCATGGTGGAATGAGCAGGAAGAGAGATGAACTGTAAGGAGGATGAGGGTACAGAATCTCAAAGCCTCCTCTTGGTGATGTACTGTCTGGCGAGGCCACACCACTTAAACCTCCCCAAACAGCACCAACTACTGGAAACCAAATGTTCAAACACAGAGCCTACAGGGAACTATTTCTCAAACTACCACGAGTAACTAATAATAAAAATTTGTAGCGAGATGACCATTCATGCTAGATAAATATCTACAAATCTATTCATTCTCTTAACAAAGGTTCAATGCCAACCACTGAAAATGTACTATGGTCATTAAGATGCAGGATAAATTTTGGGGCCAGCCACACACAGGTAGTAAAAGAAGCTACAAGAATTTATGAGGTGGCCCTGAGATACTGTTTAAAGAACAAAACAGGGAAATGAACAGAGAGATCCATATGGTGGGGGATGAGGGAGGCTTAATGCCATACAAGCCTTGTACCAAGAGTTTGGAGAGAGAGTTTGTCCATAGGACAAACTGCTATCAAGTCAGATAAGGAGAGCTGAGTACACACTGAATTCAGCCACATGGAGACAGCTATTCATCTCAATGAGGTGAGGTATGGACCTGAAGACCAAACTGCTAGGGACAGGTGGTGAGCGAGAAGGAAGTAAGGACTAAGACATCAACTTGCCTAGGGTCACCAGAGAAGGGAGTTTTCTTCAAGGGACTGTCCAGATCAGATTGGCTTGATTATCAATTGATGTATGAGGGTCCAGCCCACCGTGGGTGGCACCAGTGCCTAGGCAGATGAGCCTGGGCTAAAAAAGACCCGCCAAGGACAAGCCTGTGAGTGAGCAGCAATCAACGACCCTCATTGTTTCCACATCAAGGTCCTGCTTGAGCTTCTGGTCTAACTTCCTTCAACAACGGGCTGTGACCCAGAAGCACAAGCCAAATGAATCCTTTCCTTCTCCCAAGTTGCTCATGGTCAGAGTTTATCACAGCAACTGAAAGGACAATCCAGACCGTAACTGGGAGTCAAAGACAGAGAAGGAGAGGTAGAGGCCACATCTCTTCTCCTCCCTCCCTTTCCACTTTCAAAAAACACAAGAGACTTTAAATATTAATTGTCCAAATGACAGGACCTAGAATCGCCTAAGAAGACAAACCTCTGGGTGTCTGTGCGGGAGTTTCTAGCATGCACTAAATTAATGTGGAAAGAAGTACCCTAAGTACTTGGAAAGCATCTGTCCACGGCCTGGGACCCAGACCTAACTAAACAGGAGAGGGCAAGAGGTACATCACCAAGTTGCATTACCCACCCCCTTCTTGGATACAGATGCAATATGACTTCGAATTAGGAGTTGAAAGAACTTACCCATACCCTCAAAGCCAAAACCAGCCCCAGGGCCTGGGGAGACGTCTCAGTGGTTAAGAGCACTGGCTGTTCTTCCAGAGGATCTGGGTTCAATTCCCAGCACCCACACAGACATACATGCTGGCAAAACACCAACGTACATAAAATGAAAATAAATAAATCCTTAAAAAATATATTCTCGCTGAAGGAGGCGGAGGCAGGAGGATCACGAGTTCGAGGCCAGCCTGGGCTACACATTTAAAAAATCTAAGAAAAAAAAATATATATTCTCGGCAAGAGGCAGTGCAAATATCAGACCTCCACGCACGGATCACGGGTGCTGTGGGGTGTTCTGTATGGCAAATGTGTTGCTAATAAAACACTGATTGGCCAGTGGCTAGGCAGGAAGTAGGCGGGACTAACAGAGAGAATTAAAAGAGCAGGAAGGCAGAAGGAGCCTGCCAGCCAGCCAGCAACCGCCAGGACAAGCAGCATGTAAAGATGCCGGTAAGCCACGAGCCATGTGGCAAGGTATAGATTTATGGAAATGGATAACTTAAGATATAAGGACAGTTAGCAAGAAGCCTGCCACGGCCATACAGTTTATAAGCAATAGAAGTCTCTGTGTTTCCTTGGTTGGGTCTGAGGGGCTGTGGGACTGGCAGGTGAAAGAGATTTATCCTGACTGTGGGCCAGGCAGGAAAACTCTAGCTACACACGGGCTTCTCGGGTGGGGTTGGTTAAGGTGACCTGGCATTGGTGATGTGGGCAAGTGTCAGAAAGGAGAGAAGGTGGCAGGCTTGATTATGAAGTTTACTTACAAAATAACATAGAATGCACAGGGTCCTAAGTTCCATTCTCAGCACCAACTCTCCTCTAGATAAGAAAAGAGAAACCTTGGACAATCCAACGATTCACATATTGTTAAGCTTATCCTTCTATGTTTCGCTCTAAGACTAGGAAGGAAAGGCCAGAAATACAGACACTGTTGACTCCACAGGCCTCAGTGACCTAAACGATTCTGTAAGTATCTACACGTGTACACAGCTGAGGTGAGCAACACCAGGCAGGCAGAGATGCTCTGAGACTCACGCCCCAGTGACGTAATCCCGTGAAACCATTTCACCTGTCTGTGTGCCTAGTTTTCCCTTTTGAGAGAAAATACTGTTTTCTTGCAGCTCTTCAAGGATGCGGTGGGGTAAGTGATGTGTACACCTAAAAGCTTCTTCTTGGGGAACTTGGACAAGAACCTGAGGCCATCAAAGGATTGTTCTGATCTGAGAGTCATCTGCAGAGGTCACACAGGCCATGGGCTGATGTGTTCCTTGCACACCCCAGAAGAAGAAAGGGACGTATTTGCATAGAGAGCTTTCAGAAGCGTGCTCTTACCTGAACTATCCGTGCCAGTATGCATGACTGAAATGTACCTGAACTAAGAGAAAGACGATGTCACCCTGCCTGAACATGCATGGAAGTCTGGTACTCCCCTCTGACTACTCACTGTGTGAAAAGACAATTAATCCCTGGGCTTGCCCAATGCAAGGCTCCTATTTACCAAGTGTCTATCCAATCCATAGAGCCTACATATTCTGTCTGTACTTTGTTAATTCTTGGAGGCAGAGAGTCCCCAGAGTCTGGAGACCCTGTCAATCATGGATCCCTGAACATGTTAAACACTCAAAAGAATTGGCTAATGGCTGTATTTGCCTAACTTGCTATTTGCCACAGAACATGTGAATGTCTATATACGCTAAAGAGCTGGGGCTGATGGTCTACTAGACACGGGATAATGTAGTTAGTCTATTCCTGGGTTAACTGAGGTGACATGCAGACATTAGATTAATCGTTTCAAAATGAAACTCTGAGTAGCAGTTGGCACACTCACAACATTGTGTGAGCACCACACTATCTGGCTCTAACACATTTTCATTACCGTTTACGGGAGCTCTGTGCTCCCTCATTGGTTGCTCCCCACCCTCCGCTCCCAGCAACCCTGGCAACACCTCCATTTTCTGTGGATTTACCTGTGTTGTCATCTCATATACGTGGGCCCAGGCAACAGGACTCTCCTCCTGGCTTCTTTTTAGTTACTACAATGCATTCAAGGTTCATCATGTTGTAGCATGGCCTGTGCTTCATTCTTTTGTATAACTGAAGTCCTCCATTGTATGGACATAGCACACATGGATCACTGACCATTATGAAGAGCCTCGCTATGAGCATCTACATACATGTACTTAAAGTGCCAGTGTCAGCTCTATGGGGTAGATATATGATGGCGGAGTTGCTGGGCCATGCCGTAATTCTATGATTAGTCTTTGAAAAACTGTTCCATGGTAACTGCTCTGTTTTACGATACCATCAACAAAATGCAAGGATTCTGATTTCTCTACAGCCTTGCCAACACTTATTTTCCATTTTTCTGTGTACACCCATCCTGGTGAACATGCAGTGCCATCTCACCATTTAATGGAGGGTGCTTCCTTGGTGACAATTGCTTTGGAGCAGCCTTTCATGTGTTTGTTGGCCAGCTGAGTGCACCTTTGGGTAAATGTCTGTTATGGAATATTCCTTTACACTGTGTAAATTACACTGTGACCAGTTTAATAAAGAAGTCACTGGCCAATACCTGGAGAGGATAAGGTTAGGTGGGAGAACCAGACTAAGGACACTGAGAAGAAGGTTGGAGTCAGAGGAGTCGTCAGGCGGACACGGAGAGGAAAAAGGAGGTACAAGATAAAAGAGAGGTAGCATCATGTAGCAGAATGTACATTAATACAAATGGGCTGATTTAAGTTGTGAGAGTTAGCTAGTAACAAGCCTGAGCTATTGGCCAAACATTTATAATTAATAATAAGTCTCTGAGTGGTTATTTGGGAAGCAGCTGCCGAGACACAAGGAAAAGTCTACCTACAAATGCCTACTAAGGCCCTCTGCCTTTGGCTTCATGGTTGTTTGTAAGGTCTTATTAAGCAAGGCTCTGCCTTACTCCCTGCTGAACACACTCCTTTAACAAAATAAAATGAAAAGATGTTAACTATAGAGAGACTGGAAGGCTATGCTATGAACTCTGACTGCTCAGGTTCATTCTGGAACTCAGTCCCTGGGAGACTTTACCTGACAGTTACCTCTGTGAGTCTTAAGATCCTTACATGTAATGATGTATGACTAGGAAATCTCATGAATGTGTGGTGAATGTTAATTTAATCAGTGTAGCTTACAGTGATGTCTAACTGTAAAGATGTAAAGCTCTAAAATGTTTAAAAAGTGAGAACATGAATATACAGACAGCATGCTCACATAATTACATATGTATTTCCATAGAAATAAAAATAATTTCATTTTTCAAGTATATATAAGTAGAAAGTTTTACAATTTGATCCTAAGCATTGTTTTTGTTTTCCAAATCTTATATAAAATCAATAAAACTATATAAAAGAGAAAAAACATAATATTAAACTATAACTTTAAAAAATGTTGTATACTGACAAAAAACAAAATTAAACAATACATTTGACAGTATCGTAAAAGGAGTTATTTAAGGTGCTGATTTTGATCTATTCCCCATAAATGTCTACTTACATATGTTGTTTATGTGTTTTACATGTAGCATATATATATATATATATATATATCAACTATTATTCAAATAATATTCAAGTAATATAGTACCCTAGTTATTTCACTGCAAATTTTCTTTCAATTATTTACAATTCATTTCATCACTTCCAAATTGCTGAACTTTTCGGGGGGGTGGGGGGGGGGGGGGGGGCGAAAAAAGTATAATTATGCTGGGCAGTGGTGGCATACACCTTTAATCCCAGCACTGAAGAGACAGAGGCAGGTGGATCTCTGTGAGTTCAAGACTCTAACATAAGCAGTTAACATATGCAGTTTGATCTTACATATACAGCAAAGGCTACGTAATAGTGAGACCATGTATAAAAAAAGTCTGTGTGGAGGGTGGTACAATTATATCAAACAATATTCACTTCCTTTTTTTTTTTTCTTTTCTTTTGGGGAGATGGTTTTTGAGGCAGGGTTTCTCTGTTGTCACAGTCCTGGCTGTCCTGGAATTCACTCTGTAGAATAGGTTGGCCTTGAACTCACAAATATCTGCCTACCTCTGCCTCCCGAGTATTGGGATTACAGGCGTGTACTAACACGCCAGGCTCAAAGTTCAGTTTCAATTAGTCATTTTTAACTATTGAAAAATATTTCCCAGTTTCCTCTGTCCCAAAATCAACAGCACTGTGTGTGAACCAGTTTTAGCTCTTGCTAACATTTGAGCATTGATAGTTCATCCTTTTTTTCCCCCAAATACCCTCTCACCATTTGTCTTTCTTTGACTATTAGTGAGATTAAGTCCTTTTTTCATACATTTTACAGGCTAAGGTATTTCCTTTGGAGAGTTTCTATGTATATGATCTTGCAGATTCCTTCTTCCAAATAAACAGTAAACACTTATCTGGAAAAAATAATGCCGCCCAAAAGCATGCTTTAGAAACACCGCCACCCTGTAAGGGTGGCCTTATCTCCTGCACAGAATGCCTCCCAGTCATCCTCAATACTTCTGAGGAGGTGGGGCTTTCTTTGTATTTGCAGGCTCTATTTATTTCAAGACTTCTTTTATATGCAAAATACATTTTGCATATTTTTTATTTTATATGCAAAATACATGATATTTTCCAAACAACTGTTCAATCTTTCTCTTGAAAATAGTTTTCTCAGAAAAATATTTTTCTATGGTTCCAAAGCTCAAGAATCATGCTCAGAATATAAATCACTAAATAGAACTTTATTTAATTTCTATGAATTTTAAAACCATTTTAATTTCCACTTCAGTTCAATGGTTAATTTCTTAGTTTATAAATATTATCTGTGTCTACCCAAGAAGCAGTTTTGGTAAATGTTTCAAAGATAATTGGAAAAAAGGTGTTCTTAGGACAGACACAAAGTTTGTTTCATTTAGTTTTTGATCTTGGATTCTGCATACCTGATAGAGAAAATGCAAGCCTTCCTCTCTTTGGTTTTACCTGGCCTGACTCACTGCCTACCCTTCTCTTTAAGTTGCAGGTCTTGGACCACCTCCTATTATATGGCTGGATGACGTCATCAGCTATAAATGGGTTGCTATTGTTTGTTTATTAATAGTGAACCTATTCTAGTAACTAGAAGCACAAGTGTAGAGTCTGAATAATCATTAATTATTCATTTTATCTGCCTTTCTCCACCATTCTGTCACCTGATAAAATGGAATGCTTTCTTTCGTCACTAGACGGTAGAACTCTGCTACTTTTAGAATTAGGAATGTCTAAGATGTCCATTACATGTTGATGATAGTGTAGGTTACAGGAATGTACACAAATGTATATTCAAATCTCCAAAAATCACCACACTTAAACCTATATACTGTTTGAAAATTATGTATTACTTGTTATAAAAGCATTGAGAAAATTTTAAGTATTATGACACAGGTAGAAAGTGTATTAGTATATAAATATAACATCAGTTTTATTAAAATTAGAGTTGAGTATTATCTTATAAAATAGAATATCTACTATTAAACAGTATGTAATGGGATTACATAATTATGTGAGTTTTAAAACAGCATAACAAAAGCTAGGATAATGTGATTTTTTTTTACTGATACCTGAGATAAAACAAGCATTCCTGGGAGCAGGTTGCTGCTCCAGTAATCCCACTGCTCTGCTGAAAATGAGAGAATAATTGTTCACCTACTAAATGAAATGGCATGTCCTATAAATCACCGTACGAAACAGAAGTCACCTGAAATGAGCATTCCTTCATGGCCTAAGAATTAAAATCCTTTAAATAGCCACATCTGGCTGCATGAGCTTGAGCCTGCCACCCTCTGAGCTAAACACACTTCCTGGGAAAGGACGCTGCACTTCCAGGGCACATGGCCAGTCAGCTGTGAAGACTCACGTCCTCCATCCTCTTATGGTTTGGCTGAGCAATACTTACAGGACAAGGTTTGCAACATTTACAGGAAATGCTCCCAGAACACACAGGCCAATCTCCTTGCATGTGTGACTGTCGAGTGAGAGAGTGTGTCAATCACCTAATTACCAACCATTCATTGTGCAGGGTGTTAAAACATGGTAAATGAAGTGTGGATAAATTAGCTGGGAATTCCAAGTGAATTATATTGTATTTTATACAAAATAAAAACCTTTTTCAAAATATGTAATTTATTCAAGAGTCTCCTATCTTCAATACATTCTCCACAGAAAGCAATTTGCATTGACCCCAGAAGTTATCATTCTTTCAACATCCATCTAGAACATTTCCTCATTCAAAAGCAATAAAGTAATAGGAACCACATTTTCCAACCTAAGCGAGCACTATACAACTCCACTAACAATGATACATTTCATTTCATCCTCGTCTCCCACTTTCCTTCTGATTGACTTGCCCAGGTTCCATCCCAACCTCTGACCAGGAACTAGAAAGAATTGTTAATTTCTTACATGAGGCTTAATCTCAGAAAGGGTCATGCCCCCAACTGGAGGTCAGCTGACAAAATTACCCTCATTTAACCACACTGATAAGTGTCGGGGGATAATAGCAAGCCTCCACTGCTGTCCAGCGCCAAAGAAAGGAGTAATTTTTAGAGTCATAATTGACTCTTTGGTGCCCTTATCAAAACAAGAAAAGCATAAAAAATAAATTTGAATTGTAGTCATGTTTAGCCAAAAAAAAAAAAAAAGTAGCATTTTCTTTAACACATGAGAAACGACCCACATGCTCATCTATCAGCAAAAGGCCATTTTCAAAGCAAGGAGAGAAAGGCTTGCATGGGCCTTAGGTCAAGGAAACTGGCAAGACCTAAGTCCCTTCACTGGCGAAGCTGTACACATGCTCCCAAGTTAAAGGGAACAGGACACAAACTGTGCACTAACCAACACACATGAAGAGAAAAAGAAAACCAAACAAAGAAAACCGCTGACATTTTCTCCGGCTTCTGGTGTGATCAGAGGAGACACTACAGCTCCGATTTGGCCTGAGATATCAAGATCTGTGCTTATATCCAAGACAAATCTCCCCAAAGTTAATTTAAACCTTCAAAGACTCCGCTAATGTGCTGGACATTTTGGGAGCAATCTCTCCATTCAGAGCAAATTACAACTCAACCGCTATCTCTTAAATCCAATTCCATCATTCTCAACCCAAGTATCACTTAAGTGTCTGTAAATTTAAAAGATGAACAAGAACAGAAATAATAATCCAGCAACATGAAAACCAGAGTTAACATGCCAGTTGTCTAAATAAATCCTAGGTGAGGGAGTCATTTATTGAATAAAGAGGTGCAATTCCCAATCGCAGCTCCTTATGGCCAACTCACTCCCACACTGCTGAGTTTTATCTTCCCACACACCACACACCAAACAAGGATAGGGGCAGCTTTATTCCATTTATTATTTGTTTTTAGGGCCTTTGTGACTTAAAAGGTATTCTTCCTATAGCCTTTTAGCTGACCAACTCAATACTGCCATTTTAAATTCTCAAATACTGTATGCAATGATACAAGGCTAGAAAATCTAATAGCTGAATAAGATTAGGTATGTACATTCTGCAGCACTCCTTACAAGCACAAATGCAGCACAGTGAGAGTGCACAAGAAAAGCATTAAGGAGGGAAGGATGTCCTGGCAGAAAAGCGGAGGTGGGTACATTGATGTAAAAGTTCTCTGGCGGCACTAGTCTCGCACATGCACACCCCTGCAACTCTCCCAAACCATCCTTATTTACACCAGGCATCAGGGAGGGAGATGCCCGTGCTTCCTGCTTCCAGGGGGTGCTGCCTCCACTTAGTGATGTTTATAAAAATGGCAGTAGTTTCCTATTTGAATGTTAATTATTGTTATGACACACAAGATAATTTAACTTGCTTCGGTAATTTATTCTTCCCTCTAATTAGATATAGTAATTGGAAAATCTTCCAGAGTGGAACAACAGTTCTGAAGGTGAAATGGTGGAGGGGGAGGGATCTCTACCATAGGAACTCAACCATGACCTAGAGGTAGATGCTTAATTGGCAGCCACTTCAATGAACCAAGTGAGGAATTAGACATGGTCCTTCTAGAACCAAGGAGGTGGCGCCCATGACCCTCGTGAATTGTATGATTCAAGAGGAAAGCAGAGCTCAAGCAGGTGGGGAGAGCCACCCTGAAGAGAACTTGAGTGCTCAAGTGGCATGCCGAGGAATAACAGTCTCGAACCTGAACACCTGAGTCTAGAAGCCACTTCCGTACAGTTCAGAGATGCTCCAAGACCACAAGCCAACATACCATGGACTCTGCTGGAGCTGCTGATGTTCTAGAGCATCATACAGAAAATAAACAGTGGATACGTAGACAGATCCACGCATGAATTTAAAATAACAAGAGCCAGCAAGTGACTAAAACATTCCACACAAAAGGATCGCCACTAAGGATTCTTGTTCCCTGCTCTCTGTTTCCCCCTCCACTGGAACTAAAGCATTATTATATATCTTCACCTACAATATTCTGACAGATTATTTCAATCCTATGCACATGCAGAAAGAATACCCATGGGCCTGTCTTGCAGCTTTAATAATGCAGGCCAATCTTTCTTCATGTACAGTCTCTGCTACTTGGCCTTTATGTAAGCAAATCCCACTGTCAACTATTTCGTATCCCAAAAGGCCGATATTTATGTTATAATATGGTTTGTTTTTAGTACTTCATTAATATCTTCAAATATTTAGGCAGCACACCTTTTCCACATTACAATCTTTTGTAATTTATTTGTATATACTGAGGATCTAT
Source organism: Peromyscus attwateri (assembly GCA_902168425.1). Classification (NCBI taxonomy): domain Eukaryota; kingdom Metazoa; phylum Chordata; class Mammalia; order Rodentia; family Cricetidae; genus Peromyscus; species Peromyscus attwateri. Next base: position 8,484 of record CABHPP010137158.1, on the reverse strand, counting down.
CAAAAATAGATCCAGATAACAACATTAGCTGATATTTAATATATAATTACCCATTGCTTTTTATTCCTGGTGTTTTTTTTTTGTTTTATTGATAAAGCTGAGCTACCTCTTCTAGAGAGCTGTTTAGGGTTGATATATTTTTAAGCTCTATCACCATACTGTCTTCTTAAGCACTCTGTTCTTGGTCCTGCCCACTCCAGTTAACAGGTAGTCAGAGGGAAAGGAGAAGCCTGATTAGTTGACAGGTGGCAAAGTTGGTGAGCAGAGGTGTAGGCTGGGGACCTCATGGGTTGATATTATGTAACCTCCGCCTCTCTGGGGTGCACACAACCACTTGCAGTCACCGGGTTGCAAAACAATGAATTCCAACTTTCTGAGCCAATTTTCCATTGTTGCTGGACTAGTCCCATGAAGGGGTTTTTCTCATGCTAAGTAGTGAAATTTCTGGGGGAATTCATGAAAGAAGGGCGAAGTAAAGCTTTGATTCCTTTCAACTATATCAAAATAATAAGTTTGTTCTATAACATTGTCCAAAAAAGTAGCCAATGAGGTTTTTATTTTCAACTCTGAAAAGGTCCCCACATCTTTCTTGGAAACCCAAATCTGGGGTCTTAAGTATGTTCAGGGGTTGGGAGGGTGTGACACAATCACCTTGTCCTCTCGATGGAGCCTCTCCAGGGAGCAGATGTTTTTCTAAAGCCAGAACATCCCCAACTAGGAAAGCATCCAAAACCCAAAAGAGTACGTGTCTGTAGGAATACCAGAACTGCTTGCTAGGCCTTAGACCTTGCACTCGGTCAGGAAGGTTTGGTTTTGTTCTGTGGGGTTGATGCAACCACTGTAACAAGATCCCAGGAAGGCAAATTTCCCTTAAAGGGCTCCCCAGAACCCACAAAAACAGAGCACGTGATGACAAGTGCCATAAAGAGATGTGATGGGCTGTAAACACAAAGAAGTCTCATGCCGGGGATATATTCTCCTAAGTGCATCCATCACACAGACCGCATGTGTTTCCCAGAGACGGAGTGATTGCTTAAGCTATGAAAATGACTCTCACCCATCTCTCCACATCCACTCTCAGCCTTGAGAAATGGAAGGGCCTGTATGGTATGCGAGCAAACTCTCTTGTGAGCAGAGGGCAGCTAATACAGGGAGGCTTCTTCCCACCAAGTGAAATGGCCATGCAAGGCAGGGTCTCGAGAGAATGTAGCAGAAGAACAACTCTTGAGAGCACACTAAAAAATTATAGTCATACAGCTGTGATAAAGGCAGACGTTTGTGCTGTACTGTCCCTTCAAACAGATGCCCTGTCCTCAGCCACAGTGGAAAAGAGGGTCCTGGAAATCATATTCTGCTATGATGGAAGATTCTGCATATTTATAAAATTAACACAAAGTACTTCAGGCTATCAACTGACACCTTCTCCACCACTGTACAACTGACACTGTTCCCTAGCAGTAGCACAGCTCACATCCCATTTGGTACATAAAGGAGTCAGGAAATTCAGGCAAATATTAACAATTGTATAGTTTTGTTAGTCACACTTTGGGTAACCAAAGTCTACCCCCCCACACACACACAGACAGACACAGATAATCTTAGAGTGCCTGAAGATGTACAAATTGTGTAATTATAAAAAGTATCCCAAGGGAGCAGAGGTGTCTGTCACTCTCCGACACAGTGTCTGCCTATCACACACAGGGCCTGTGTTCTGCCCCTGGTACCATGGAAGCCATGCATGGTAGTGTTTGTCAATGTCCAGCAATCTGAAAGTAGAGACAGGATCAAGAGCTCAAGGTCATCATCAGCTAAGGCAGTAGACAGAGGCCAGCCTGGGCAATGTGAGACCCTGACTAAAGGGAAAAAAAAAGAATTTAAATCACTACAAAAAGAAATGGGTACAGGATTAAGGATGTGGATTAGGGGTTGTAGATTCATCCCTAATATGAGTTCAAGAGGATGAAAGGCATTTACCTTGAGCTCCATCATTTCTTCTGCAGCCTAGGCTACTAAACAACATCTTCCAGATCCAGAGATCCCTCAGCCAGGAATTCAGGTGGCAAGGGACACACAATGCATTCTACAGTGGATAATACCCATTTGTAAAGCAGAAACAGTTACTGTTGTTGATTACAAATTCTTTGAAATCTTTTTTTTTTAATTTTAAGATGTTCACCTCATTGTGATGGAAATATAAAGAAGGCAAACTGCCTTAAATCCTCCCCAGTTCATTTTTGTTTTTTAACAAAAGATTAATTTCAGTTACAATCTGGAACTGTCATATCTAATCAAGCCCAAGTACTAATGGCTTTGCTTGCCAGCCTGTGGTATTACCAGAAAGGGGGGCCTCATGTGAGGAAGCTAAGAAATCTCAGGATGTCTGGGGCCTTTCTCCCCATCCTCTGCTTCCTATGCACCGTGAGGTACACACAGCTCTTACACACTTGCACCAACAATATGCTATACTGCCATGGGCACAAAGACAAGGGAGCCAGCTGACCTCGGGATAAAACCTTCAGAAAATAAGCCTTAAAGGTGAGAAAGGACAGTAAGATGTCTCCTAAGATTAAGAAATCTTTCACACCAGTGGCCATAACCATACCTGTCTTAGTAATTCCCCACTGACTCAAACAGCCCCGTCTTCAAGTTTCAGCCTTCGCTCGGCCACCACCAGGGCCTCTGTTCTCCTCCACCCTCTTCTCTCTGATATCTTACTACCCTTCCCTCTACAGTTACCTGCCCTTCCCTCTACAGTCATCTGTCCTTCCCTCTACAGTCATCTGTCCTTCCCTCTACAGTCATCTGTCCTTCCCTCTACAGTTACCTGCCCTTCCCTCTACAGTTACCTGTCCTTCCCTCTACAGTTATCTACTCTTGCCCCTCTACAGTTACGAACTTCCTCTCACTGCCACCACAGCGCTGATCTGAGAGCGATCTAAGGGGTCTCCTGCCCCAGCTTCTGCAGAGCAGAACTGGAAAACTCAGGCCTGAAATGATGAAACAACAGTCTCAGGCACAGCTTATACAACATTCCTGGTCTTTCACCTACTCACAGGACTCCCAGAACAGTGCTCTTTCCACTATACCATGCTACATTCTTCCTGAATGCATCAGTCTAATCCAAGAAACAAATTTAAGAAGCCAAAGGGATACTTTATTATTCTCTCACTAGGTAAAGGACTTGGACTCAACAACTACAAACATCCTATAAAAGTGAGCAGAACATAAGATTAGAATCTGGTACCTCGAAGAAACCTCAGCTTTCCTCACCTCTTTATCCAAAGACCAGGGACCAAGGAGCCAGTTCCACAGTGACACTCACTCCAGCAGCCATTATCACTGGAAGAATGCCTCGCATGAGTCAACCCCAAATCTCCTCACTATGGGAGGCTGCTCTGTACTCTAGGAGATGAAGTGGACACACACTCAACACCAAGTTTTCTAGTTCAGGCTGAGGAGGCACTGAGCAAAACCCTGAGTACAGGAGAAAAAAATTAGCTTAGAACCTGAGGTCGGAGTAAGGGAACCTTACAGAAGCTCTCCAGAGCCCAGAAATTCACAGTCAGCAAGTTAAACAACATTATGTCCTTTAATTATATTTCTATCCTTCGTCTAATGTTTCTTCAAATTGTTCACGGAGCTGTGTGCATATGTGTGTTGTGGAATATCATTTTAACTAGGCAAAGATATGTTTATGCTGTGGAATATGACTTTTACTATATGAAGGTGAGTCACATTTCTTTCTACTGCCTTTGTTAATGATGTAGGATGTGTTACATTTCTTTCTGCTGCATTTGTTTAATTACGTAAAGACGTGTTGCACTTGTTTCACCTTGGCCTGCCTAAGGCACCTGATTGGTCTAATAAAAAGCTGAATGGCCAATAGCTAGGCAGTAGAGGGATAGGCAGGGCTGGTGGGCAGAGAGGATAAGTAGGAGGAGGAATCTAGGCAGAAGAGAGAAGAACTAAAGAAGAGAATGAGGGAGAAAGAGGGGGGGACACCCGAGGCCAGAAGCCAGTCAGTCATGGAGACAGCAGGAGAGTAAGATATACAGAAAGAGAAGAAAAGAAAAGAAGAGAAGAGAGGAGAGACCACGAGGGGAGGAAGAAAGGTAAAAACCCTGAGGCAAGATTAAAATAAGAGCTAAACTAAGGCAGAGTATTCAAAACTAATATTAAGTCTCCGTGTCATGATTTGGGAGCTTGTTGGTGGCCCTAAAGAAAGCCTGGAACGTGTGTGTGTGTGTGTGTGTGTGTGTGTGTGTGTGTGTGTGTAAATGCATTGTTTGTGCATAAATTAATGTGTGTGCATATGTTCATGTGTGTGTGCATAAATGTGTGCATGTGCATATGTGCATGTGCACATACTTGCATTGTTCAGGATTAAACCTGAGGCCTCCCACATGCTAGGCAAGCCCTCTACCACTGAGCAATATTCTCAACCTTCTTTTCACTTTCTATTTTGTGGTAATGTCTTTCTAAATTGCCAAACCTAGCCTCAAACTTGCTCTATAGCCCAGGCAAACCTTAAACTGCCAATCTTCCCATCTCAGCCTCCTGAGTAGCTAAGACTGCAGGCCTGCACTGCTGGGCTCAGATGTCTGTGCTGCTCTCTATACCTAGAATTTACTATCAGCGGCATGCACATGAAGTGTTAGAGTAAGAGAAAGGCCATCGACAGAAGTAACAGCAAACCTGTATAAGTTCAGGGGGAATCAATGAAACCACACACTGGAGGCAGCTTATGAGAAAATAGTACCTTTCACATAGACTAACTTGTAAACTTCATGAGCAACTAGGAAGGAAGGAGAAAAAAACACTGAATGGATCTCAAAGCATTTTCAGAAGCTAGGATATGACTCAGTGGGAGAGCACTTATCTCCTGTGCACACAGCCCTGGATTCGATCCCCAACAACAGGAGGAAAATATTTTCAAGCAAAAATCTAAATATAGTTCATTGGATGTTAGATGCCACTTAACTTCACAGCTGTAACCACAGCTAACTATGAGAGGACTAGCAGAGGAGAATAAACAGCCAGAAATATCCAGACTAAACCCCTTCAATAATGACAGAACAAGGTTAAGAAAGACAAATCCAAGGCCTGACAAGGAAGGTATGCTGGCACATGAATGTAATCCAAGGGCTTGGGAGGTAGGGTAAGGAAGATCAGGAGTTCAAAGCCACCCTCAGCTGCATAGTAAAGTGAGGACACCCTAGGATACATGAAAAACTTGCCATGATCAACACTGGGTTTGATGAGAAAGCAGGTGTGACATTCAGCTCTCACAGGTGACAGGGTACCTGCAGCTCTTTGGTTAGCTATTGTAAATGAATAATCTGCAATGTTTTTATCCATCGGCTTAGTGGCTACACCTGAAGCTAGTGATATTTTAACTACCATCTGTGGCCCCACTGGTTCTGTCGCTGCCACCAAACGTCGCTGTCACCAAATGTAGTTTTTAACTAAGTCTCTATCGTTCTATCTACTAATAAAGACTTGGAAGTCAGATGTTGGGGTGAAAACCTGATAGCTCAGAGTGGCCAAGAAGCAACCAGTTGATCTTCCTTTTGGCTGGAGACCACAGCAAGAGAATGTCTCTCCATTTGTCCCAAACCAAAAAAAAAAAAAAAAAACCTTAAACCTCCAAGTCCCTCTCTACTCCTTCCTGGGCATCTCTTTATCCCTCTTCCTCAGTCCTCTGTCCTCTCTATAGCTAATTCATGTCAACTAGTCACTGGCCCCGCACCCTGATCCAAGGCTGACTTTATTAGCAGGGTCTTGGGGTTCACAGTGCTGTCAAATATCCCTCAACACCGCAACATTAGCAGCTTAGAGTCCTGCAAAAACACAGAGGGAGGGGTAAGTGATGCAGAAACAGGCGTTCCCGCCTCAGTCATAAAAGGTCTTGCTAGAAGGATCTACGAGGTGATGGCATGCCATACAACAACACAGGGCCCAGCCTTAATAAATGACAAGAAAAGACATCAGGCCAGGAAGAAAATCCTGAGATGACACCACCATGCCAAGGGAGCCATTCCAAGGGCCAAGACAGATCAAGCTATATTATTTCCTAGGTGACAGTATTCCCATTAACATCGCACAAGTAAAGGCAGTCAGACAGAAAAGCAAAGAATTGGAAAAACAAATCATCTGTTTTCTCAAGGATACTATTACATAAGCTGAAGGTACCTGAAGACACCTACTGGCCCAAAGGGGACCCCAAATTTAAACTAAATTAAAAATCTTAAAAAGGCAAGTTTATTGTCCTCTTCACTACAAGGGGAAGCTTGGGAGATGAGAGTCCACAGTCCAGAGCAAGGAACGGCAGTGGGTCAGTGTAATTACACCATTCCAAATCAGAATCCACAATGGCATGGACCTGCGGAGGGCCTGGCTGTCCTCCCCTGACCTCTTCTAGGGACAGCACTTATTGCCATCTATGCCTTAGACTTGTGATTTCTAAAAGCATCACACCTTTTTATAAACTGAACATTTGAATCCACCTCCAAGTTTGTTATGTTGTAGCCTTAACCCCCAAAGTGTCATTTTTGGAGACAAGATCTTTGGAGGAGAAACTACAGCAAAATCAGCTGACACAGTTGGGCCTGACCAACAGGAGAAGTGTTCCAATGAAATATACCCCTTCTTCATCAACATGCAGGAGGTGGGGCCTGACCCACAGGAGGGGTGTTCCAGTGAAATATACCCCTTCTTCATCAACATGCAGGAGGTGGGGCCTGGCCAACAGGAGGAGTGTTCCAATGAAATATATTCCTTCTTCATGGGCATGCAGGAGGAAAGGGGCTTATCGAGAAAGAACCCTCTGCAAACCAGGAAGCAGTCTCCACTGAACAACGCACCAGGACCCTGACCTTTGGCTCCTAGTGCTACCATAATGAAAAATTATCCTGCTTTTAAAACCATCTATTCTGTGGTGTTTGCTACAGCAGCCTTAGCTCACATGAGGCATGTCTATTCCATCAGTGTTTAAAAATGACCAGCCAGGAGGTTCAATCGACGCTTCTCAATACGACGCTCTGTGTGGCTGGGTGATTCAGAAATGCTTTTCTGAACATAATGACGGTTGGTTACAAGATGCACAAGTAATTCATTACAACGATCTTCAATCACTGTTGGTTTTATATGCCAAGACACCATTTAACAGGCAAACATCTTTCTTCTTAGCTAAAACATTACCTGTAGGACACTCATTTTTTTCCATGACTCACTACTAAAAACTGTCATTAGCAAGAAATATAAAAAGCCAGATAAAACTCCTGTGTAATGGTCATCTGTGCTCATGGATGTGTTAAAATCACTACAAAGAACTTCTATTGTGATTTTTATATAGGAAAGATTCTGAAGTGATGCAAGATGACATCCACCTTTCATCTTGGCACTTGAGAAGCTGAGGCAGGAAGATTTGGGAGTCTGATAAACCTCAGGATTCATAATAAGACCCTATGAAGAACAAAAAAAAAAAAAAAGAAAAGAAAGGGAAGAGAGGGCATGGAGGGGCGGTAAGGAGGAAAAGGGGGAGGCAGGAGGGAAGCGGGAGGGAGGAAAAGGAAGGGTTGAGGGAGAGAAGGAGAGAGGAAGCTTTATTGAAAGAACCGGCTGAGTCTATTCTAAGATACTTATATAATAACAAGCTGAAGACAGACATTTTGTGTTTAGAGAGTATTAAATCATAAATTCCAAAATCATGTAACTATAGGCCAGAGATCATCTAGCCTGTGAGATCATCTCACTATTTGTTTTGTTTTGTAGACAGGGTCTGTCTCACTGTGTAGCTCTGACTGTCTTAAAACTTGATCTGTAGACCAGGCTGACCTCAAACTCATGGAGATCCACCTGCATCTGACTTCCCAGTGCTGGAATTAAAGGTGTGTGCCATCATGTCGGGCCTAGTCTTGCTATTTTTTAAAGTAAGAAAAACATAACTAAGAAATAGAAGTTCTTTAAGATATATAAGGAAATCCTGAAGGGGCAGGGCTGTGGAGTGATTCCCAGAAGTCACATACAGAGCCGGGCATGCTTGGAAAGGCAGAGGCAGGGGGATCCATGGGGCTTTTCTGGCTAGCCTGATAATAACTAAGGACCTATCTCAACAAACAAAGCAGAGAGCTCCCAAAAAACAAGGCCTGGGGTTGATCACTTGCCACCACATGCACGCACACACGCGCGCGCGAACACACACACACACACACACACACACACACACACACACACCACAAGGAATAAGAAATATTCATTTATAGGGGCTGGAGAGATGATTCAACAGTTAAGATCACTGGCTATGCTTTCAGAGGACCAGAGTTCAGTTCCCAGCACCCACATGGAGTTCACCAAGACCTGTAACTCTAGTTCCAAAGAAATCTGGTGTCCTCTTCTGGTCTCTGTAGGTACTGCATGAATGGGGTACACAATACACACACACACACACACACACACACACACACACACACACACACACATACA
>CABHPP010137157.1:7044-28045 GCA_902168425.1 Peromyscus attwateri | reverse complement strand
GTGCCTTTCCTGGAACTCGCTCTGTAGACCAGGCTGTCCTCGAACTCACAAGGATCCGCCTGCCTCTGCCTCCCGAGTGCTGGGATTAAAGGCGTGCGCCACCACCGCCCGGCTAACTATTTACTTTTTTTTTGACTGTCTATACCCCTTTTCTTTTCTTTCTTAAGCTGACACACATTGTTAAATACAATGTAACCTGTTTAGAGGTTTTCCTTCCATCTGGATCTGTCTTTACTGCATATTTTTGTGACCATGTTAAACTCATGGTCAGCTTGTAATAGAATTATCCCTCAAGACTGGGAGATTTGGTTACAGCAGTTTTGGAGGCTGGTCCCCAATTACAATGGAGGACCTGGTGGAAGGATGAGGCTAAGACCATCGAACAATGGAGTAGGGCTAGAGGTATTGAAATTCGCCAAGAACAACAACAACAACTATATAAGCTATTATGCTTATATACAAAGATAATCTTTGTATGATGGCCACACCCTGGCTTTTTGCTACACAGCAGCAGCCTTGAATGCTTGGGACAGAATTGAAGAAGTAGGAAAGAAAATTGAGTGATTTACTAAAGTTATACAGGGCTCAAAAGACTGATGTCTTACAAAGACTGACTTTGGCAGTAAATAGAATGATATCAAATTCAGAAACTAGATAAATAATAATTGGATCTCTGGCTTTTGAAAATGCTAATGAACAATGCAAAAGGGTAATTAAGCCATTAAAGGCAAGATCCAATGGAGGGCCAGGCGTTGGTGGCACACGCCTTTAATCCCAGCACTCGGGAGGCAGAGGCAGGCGGATCTCTGTGAGTTCGAGGCCAGCCTGGGCTACCAAGTGAGCTCCAGGAAAGGCGCAAAGCTACACAGAGAAACCCTGTCTCGAAAAAAAAAAAAAAAAAAAAAACAGATCCAATGGAGGAATGGATCCAAGATACAAAGAATATTAAATCTCATGACCATGATGAGAGGATAGGAGAGGTGATTTCCAGAGGTTTGAAGAAAAATAGTAATGTTAAATGTTTCAATTTCAGTAAACAAGGTTGTAGAGGAATTTCTAAACAGTCTTATTAAATAAGAAACACAGAGCCAAATACAGAGTTAAAAGCCCAAGAGATCAGAGCACTAGCAAAGAGCCAAGACTACCTTTAACTTACCACTCGCTGCCATCACTTCCCCTGAGAGAGCGTTTCTTCCTGTCTGACTTGTCTTTTTATTGCCTTTCTGTTCTGCCTTCTCATTGGCTCTAAACCTAACCACATGACTTCCTTGTCACTGCCTGTCTATACAGACCTCCAGGTCTCTATGGTTGATACTGGGATTAAAGGTTCGTGTCACCACACTTGGCTATGTCCTTCCTTGACCACACAGAGACTCTGCCTACCATGTGATCGGAATTAAGGGTGTGGGCTACCACCACCTGACTTCTGTTCCTGGCTCACTAATGACCTCTGATCTCCAGGCAAACTTTATTTATTAACATAAAAATAAAATCACATTTCAGCACAATTTTATAATATCACCACACGGGCTGGAGAGATGGCTCAGAGGTTAAGAGCACTGACTGCTCTTCCAGAGGTCCTGAGTTCAATTCCCAGCACCCACAGCTCACAACCACTTTTTTTTTTTTTTTTTTTTTTGGTTTTTCGAGACAGGGTTTCTCTGTGTAGCTTTGCGCCTTTCCTGGAACTCGCTTTGGAGACCAGGCTGGCCTCGAACTCACAGAGATCCGCCTGCCTCTGCCTCCCGAGTGCTGGGATTAAAGGCGTGCGCCACCACCGCCCGGCTTCACAACCACTTATAATGAGATCTATTGCCATCTTCTGGTCTGCAGGGACACATGTAAGCAGAACACTGTATATATAACAAATAAATAAATCTTCAAAAAAATCACCACACAAGGTCACCAAAAAGGGGACTGTAAACAGGACATTCCTAGAAATAATGTGTTTTTCAAGGAATAATCCCAACAGAATGCCCCTCCCTTCTGGATTATACAGAAGGTGTGGCAAAGGCAGACATTGAACTAACAAATGTAGATCAACAAGGGACAAACAAGGTAATCCCTTGCCTTTGCCATTGGAAATGCCCCAAGGTGCTTCTTGAAGGCCCCCATGTCAAATTTCATTCAGTCCTTTCCTGTCATTGTGGAATAAATTCCTTCCTGGACCAATTAAAGAACTTAATGACTATTGTAAGAAACCATACTGCTCTGGATGATAAAACACCTTTAGAAAATAGAACAAAAATCTAAGGAGAAAACCATAAATCAAAATTGATAAAGATTAGATTTGGAAACTCCCCAAAGTTAGGGTTGGGGAAAGGTTTTGTTTTTGTATTTTCAGGAAAATAAAAATAACCATCTTGAAGAATTTAAAGAACTTTGGACAAATAAGCATCCAAAGAAGAGAAAACTACCTGGAAAAAATTACCAAGAAAAGGAGTAATCTGACCTAATGTGATCTCTGAAGTCTCCAAAAATATGATGGGACTCCACAATGATGATTCCATCAGGACTATGATAATGCCATTAAGATGACAAATACCACCCAAAGATCAGTTTTGGACTACAAACTGCTCAGGACAATTTCAAGATGGCTACATGAGATGATGCAGCCTCACAGACTACTCTAGCCAGGACTTGATTGAGATAAGCCCTGCACTTTTCCCATTATGCAGAGACTGGACAACAAGTGATACAGCTATGTCTCCCAGGACTAGACAATTAACCCAAAATTTTTCTTTACAGGATCCCCTAAAGATGCCTTCACCCCCAGACAGCAGGAAGTAAATTTAAGAACATGATGCCCACATTCCCAAGAGGTGGGGTGGGTGGTTTTTGGTCATTCAACAAGCTATGGATATTTGTCATTGTTTTGGTGGTTGATTACAAGTTGTTATTGGTAATGTTCAGGAGCCAAGACAAGCTTTCTCAGGCCCTAGATGGATATTTCAGCCCCACATTGGGTGCCAATGTAGTTGGGTTTTTTTTCCCTCCTTTGGGAGCCTGCCACCCAGATCCCAAATAAATAGACTGAGACTTGTTTTTACTTGTAAATGCCTGGCCTTAGCTTGACTTGTTTCTAGCCAGCTTTTCTAACTTACGTTATCCCCTTTCTCTTGAACTACATTTTGCCTCTGGGCTTTTTGCTTTTATTCTATAGATCTTTCTTTCCTTCTTACTCCATGGCTGGCTGGGTAGCTGGCCCCTGGTATCTTCCTCTCCTTCTCCTTTTCTTACTCCTTGCTCTTCCCTAGATTTCTCCTCCTACTTATTTCTTTGCCTGCCAGCCCCACCTATTTCTCTCTCCTACCTAGCTATTGGCCATTCAGATCTTCATTAGATCAATCAGGTGTTTTAGGCAGGCAAAATAACACAGCTTTACAGAGTTAAACAAATGAAACATAAAAGAATACAACACATCTTTGCATCATTAAACAAATATTCTGTAGCATAAACAAATGTAACACATCTTAAAGTAATATTCCACAACAATGTATTCCAGTCTGATCTCAAACTTTTGATCCTTGAGTGCTGGGATTACATGCATGAGTCACAAGATATTTTTGGGGTTTTGTTTTGTTTGTTTTGTTTGTTTTTGTTCTGTTTTGTTTTGTTTTTGAGACAGGGTTTCTCTATATCACAGCCCTGGCTGTCCTGGATTTCAGTCTGTGGACCAGGCTGGCCAGAAATTCACAGAGATCCGCCTGCCTCTGCCTCCCGAGTGCTAGGATTAAAGGTGTATGCCACCACAGCTGGGCTGCTTTTGTTTTTTTGAGACAGGTCTCTATGTAGCCTTGGCTGTCTTGGAACTGGATATATAGACCAGCCTGCTCTAGAACTCAGAGTTCCACCTCCTAAGGGCTAGGATTAAAGGCATGTGCCCCGGCTGAGCTTTTTTTTTTTTTTTTTTGAAACAAGATCCAGGCTGCCCGAGAACTCACTATCTAGTGGAGGATAATCATGAACTTCTGATGCTTATGTCTCCATAACCTAAATGCAGAATTATACACAGTGCTAGGATTACAGGCAGGTACCAACACTATACAGTGCTTGGCAGATGCATGCTATGCAAGCTTTTTGGTTTGTTGGTTGGTTGGTTGGTTAGTTGGTTGGTTTTTCAAGACAGGGTCTCATTGTATAGCTCTGGCTATCCTCGAACTCACTATGTAGACGAGGCTGACCTTGAGCTCACAGAGATCTGCCTTAGACAAGCATTTAACAGCTGAACTACATCCCCAGCCCTCAATGTTCTTTTCAAATTGAAGATGATTTATACTTGTTGTAGAAATTTTTGAAAAATACACTTATAAAAAAATAATCACCCATGCTCCTGTCATATAGAGAATAATAGTCATGAATAGCCTTTTGGATTTTCTGCTTTTTTTTTTTTTTTTTTTTTGAGACAGGGTTTCTCTGTGTAGCCTAGGCTGTCCTAGAACTTAATCTGTAGAGCAGCCTGGCCTCCAACCCACAGAGATCTGCCTGTCTCTGCCTCCCGAGTGCTGGGATTAAATGTGTCACCACCACCTGGCAGGTTTTCTCCTCTTTTAGTTGACTTGTCATGCTTATTCCCAAATTTTATATTAAGCCTCTTTGTAAACATTTCATGCCTATGTAACAATTTTCTGTTTTTAGATACTTGGGAATTTAAATTTGTTTCCACAACTCAAAGTATACATTCGGCATCACCCTGTGTGTAACAATGTTGTTTCATTTGTCTCCCTCTGCACCAGCTGCCTGGACTCCTTGCCTCGGCCTCTTTAACAGGAGCTTCAGGTACCCTATCTCAGAGGGTATCAGCTCCTTACTCATAGCTCTTGAAAAGCCATATCCTTGAGCTGTTGGTGCTGTCCAAACAGTCTTTATACCTTCCCCACCACACTCTCTCTCCAAGTGATTGTAGCTTCTTTCATGCTCTCATTTGAACTATGCTACACAATCATCTTCCTCTGAGATGATCAGCCTCCCCCAACACAACCCAGTTAGCACTTCCTGTCCTTTTATAACTTTCACTGGTTTCAGTCACTTCATGCTGACTTGTGACTATCAATTCACTTGTCACCTTACTCCAACTGTACCCAGCTTTCCTTGTGTCTCTAGAACCCAGCAGTGATCGACTACAATGGACTCCAAAATGCTGAAGAACAAATAAAGGACCAAATCTATAAAATTCTAAAAGTAGGATTGACTGGATCAAATTATCATATTTTTATGCTGTATTTCATGAAAATATTTAAGAAAATAAACCCATACATACTATTTCCTACCACATGTATCTGCTAATGGTTCAAAATGAAGTCCCATTCATCAGGGTACCCTTACCTACTTCTCCCTTCCCCAAGGGATGCAACCCAATCACCTTGTAGGCTCCATTTGTTTATCTCTGTAGTCCTGTCCATCTTGTCCATCTAGGCATTAGCCAGGACTTACCCTCCTCTCTTGTCTCTTTAGCTCTACTGTGCCAAAAGGCAGAGATTGAGGCTTTTCAGGATTCACATTTGTTTGTCATAGTACAGGCAGTCAATGTTCTCTGACTTACTACAGAAGAGTATAACTCACATTTGCTGGGTTCCTAGAGGCACTACAGTGTATAAACTACACACTATATTTTCTCATGGCATTCTTGCCTCAGTGCATTGGAATGGTGACTACTATTATCCCTACTTTGCAAATGAAAACACTGAGGCTCAGAGCAGTTAAGCCTGTGGTCACACTGCTAGTAAGGAAGATTCAAGATTTAATCCTAACTGGCCATAACCAAAAGACCACAGTCTTAATTATGGACCATATTAAAGATGTTTGTATAGCTGGGTATGCTGACACATGCCTGTGATCCCAGCAGCATACAGGAGCTGGAGGAAAGAAGGTCTCAAGTATAAGGCTAGCATGGGCCATATAGCAAAAGTGTGTGTGTGTGTCGGGGGTATGTGGGTGGAGGGATGCAGAAGATCAGAAAGGAAAGAGGCTGTGAATACAGCTCAGTAGTACAGTCTTTAACATGTGAGGTAGTTCTGTCTTGTCCTCAACAATACCAGAAAAGGGAAGGGGGAGTAATGTCGCCATAGTAACCTCAGCTGTCCCTCCCTTAAGCCCTTGCAGTTATCCATGGGTGGCCACCTGTCCCCATGGCCAACGTACACCAGTGGCCAGACGATTCTGCATAAACGCAAGCCCTGCTCAGAGGACTGCCGGAAAAGAGCCAAGTAAGCCAGGGCCGGCCTGACGGGGGATGGGCTGGCCTAGGTTAGGTATCGGTCCAGGACATAGAGCTTAGTGGAGTTTGTGGCCCCAGACCAAGAGTACGAGGACCCATGGGGTGTTAGTGACATCTCAGCCCACCATCCTCTGCAGTAGCTGGCAGCAGCAGCCCCTGGGCGCTTCCAAGCCCAGGTACCTGGAGCAACTAGAGAACTACCTGCGCAAGGAGCTCCTCCTGCTGGACCTGGGCACGGATTCTGCACAAGAGCTGAGGCTGCAGGTCAGAGCCACAGACCAAACATGTCAAGGGTGGAAAGAAACTTCGTGCATCAGAACTGAATAACGCAGACCTTCACAGGGGAAGTGGCCCTCCATCTTCTAACTATTCCTCTTTGGAAAGAGAAATGTCCTATGACAGAGCCTCTGGCCTGGTGGCAACAACTAGAAGCTTGAGGAGCTAGCCCAGAAACAGAGAATGGTCAGTCTAGATGCAGTTCAGACTCTGGTACACATTAGAAAGGGACTCAGTAATAATGAAAAGGAATCTCCAACTTCTGACCTAGACATGACTGAAGCATTACTGAGTGCTGACCATGTGCCAGGCTTTGGGCACACATTCACACATATCCCACATACAATCTTTCTGAATCTAAGTTGGAAAGAATACTCTCTTCCGCTTTGAGTTCAGCACATGAAGCCAGAATCTTCAATGTCCTGTTCCCACAGGTCTTTGATATAAGAGGGGCTACAAGTGAGAGGCTAGTGGGTATAGGATCTGGTAGGCAAGAAACTGACTGCCTAGACAGCCAGAGTCAGCTTGGGCAGAATGGCATATCCGGCCCACAGTGGTGGGTTGCCAAGCCTCAGAGTTAGCACCAGGCAAGGCCTTTATACCTGTCCCTCCTCTCCAGCCCTATGATACTAAGACTTGGGTGGTGCCTGGCCAGACACAGGTTACTAGCAGTCTTATATGGAAACAGTTTTGAGCCCACTGAGAGTGGGGTTACAGGCCAGGAAATGATAGGTTCCTTTTTTATGCTAGCCTTACAGGGAGATCTTTGAGTTCTTCATAGAGGATTTCAAGACATACAAGCCATTGTTATCCTCCATCAAGAATGCATATGAGGTGATGCTGGGTAAGACTGCAGCCCCCTTCTGGGCCCCAGTTGGAATGAATACAGAGTATCCTATTCTGACTTTGATTCTCTACTACTAACTGATCTTTAGGTCACTTTTTGCATGCCTCAACTGTACCCTTTAGCAGGACAGTGAGTGAGGCAATCTGTAGTAAATAGAAGGAATCCCAGGAAAGGAAGTCCTTCTAGGAGGCTCCTTCACCTGCTCAGAAAGTGCTAAGCAGGTTACAGCTACAGAATCCATGTTCCTAAGCCTCTCCATGGGAGAGATCCTAACCCTCAACATGACTCAGCCTCTGGTCTGTTTGTTCTTTTGCATGGTTGGAGATTGAACCTAGTGTCTCACATATAATGAACAAGCATTCTACCATGGATCTCTATCCCTACCCCCTACCCTCCTTTAAAAACAAGTGTGTGAAGAGTGTGGAGAGGCACTGGAGAGATTGCTCAGCAGTTAAGAGGACAGCAGTAGCTGTCCTTCCAGAGGATCTGGGTTTAAACTGCAGCATCCACATGCTCGTTAGCAAGTATCTGTAACTCCATTTCCAGGGGGATCTGACCTCCTCTTCCGGTCTCTGCAGGCACCAGGCACACACAGGTCTCACAGACACATATGTAGGCAAAACACCCAGTGACCTTAGGATCTGTGACTCCTGGCTGTTTATTCTCTGTTGCCCCCCAAAGGGCTTTTTTACTTGTCTTTTTTTTATTTGTTTTTTGAGACAGGGTCTCTCTATGTAGCCCTGGCTGTACTGGAGCTCCAGTGGTAGACCAGGCTGGCCTCAAATTCAGAGATCCTCCTGGCCTCTGCCTCCTAAGTGCTGGGATTAGAGGTGTGTGCACTACACCCAGCGCACCTGTCTTTGCTTAGCCCACCAAAGGGAGAAAATTCGGTCCCTGGAGCCCCTGAAGGCCAAGATCGTCAGTATGAATGAGGACTGCAGTGAGAGGATCCTGGCCATGAGGGCTGAGGAGAAGTACGAAATCTCCTTGCTCAAGAAAGAGAAGATGAATTTGCTAAAACTCATTGATAAGAAGAATGAAGAGAAGATCTCCTTGCAGAGTGAGGTGAATGAATGGAGATTGTAATGCTGACAAGGTCCCCAAGTTCCTGCTCTACCTGTAGCCTGGTGTGTTCATGAGTACTGATGCTGTCCCTAACCCCGTCTACCCTTCTGCCTGAATGGAGAGCCATCACCATCCCCAAGAGCCCCTGAGCTAGCATCTTCACTGTGCCCTGCTTCACTGTGCTCAGCATAGACTCCAACGTGGCTCCAAGTGCCGGCAAACTCTCCATGGGTTGAAGCATGGGCTTCTTGCTAGGTTCTCAGGCATGACCACTTTCCTTTTCCTAAACTCAGGGACTCCCAAGCAGCAATCACAGCCCTGTGGTGACCAAGAGTCCCTGAGGACTGTCATATCCCTCCTGCCCCACCCCTGCAGGTGACTAAGCTGAGGAAGAGCCTGGCTGAGGAGTACCTTCGCTACCTTACCGAGCGAGATGCCCGCAAGATTCTTATTGGGGACCTGAATGAGCTGCGATACCAGCGAGAAGACATGTCACTAGCCCAGTCCCCAGGTAATCCAAGCCGGGTTTCTCTCCTGAGGTGCTAAAGTCTCTCAGTCACCATTTATATTCCTACTATCTTATTATCCTGTGTCCACAGATGGTAGGAAAGGTCTGGGCTGCTAGCTGAGGCTTAGGATCCTTTAAGCTAGATTGAAAATCACAGAATAAAGTAGGGAACTTTAACACTGCTGGAAGCTGAGACTCTGGAAAAGTGAAGCCTGGCACCACATGCCCTGGGCTTCTCTACTTAAGGTACCAAAGAATCCCAAACAGAGAAGGAATATTAATGATGAAACAATGACTAAGGCAACTTATAGAAAGAAGGATTTCTCTCTCTCTCTCTCTTTCTTTTTTGGTTTTTTTTTTCTTTTTTTCTTTTGGTTTTTCAAGACAGGGTTTCTCTGTGTAGCTTTGCGCCTTTCCTGGAACTCACTCTGTAGACCAGGCTGGCCTTGAACTCACAGAGATCTGCCTGCCTCTGCCTCCCCAGTGCTGGGATTAAAGGCATGCGCCACCACCGCCCGGCAAAAATTTATTCGTATTTTATGTGTATGGGCATTTTGCCAGCATGTATGTCTGTATACCATGTGTGTGCCTGGTATCCAGGGACACCAGGAGAGGGTGTTGAATCCCCTGGGACTGGAGTTACACATGGTTGAGAACCACTATGTGGCTGCTGGGAATTGAACCTGGGTCCTCTGGAAGAGCAGTCAGTGCACTTAACCATTGAGCCATCTCCCTCCAGCCCTTTTTGGTTTTTTGAGACAAGGTTTTTCTCTGTAGTCCTGGCCATCCTGGACTCTGTAGACCAGTCTGGCCTCGAACTCAGAGATCCAACTGCCTCTGCCTTCCAAGTGCTGGGATTAAAGGTATATGATACCACTGCTCAGCTAGAAGAATTTCTTTGGCTCTTAGTGTTCCAAAAGGATATTAGTCTATCATCATGGCAGGGAGCATTGGCAGTAGACAGGCAAGCATGGTATTAGAGCAGCAGTGGAGAGTTCACACATGGATTCACAATCAGGAAGCAGAGAACACAGTGGGAATGGCAGTGAGTCTTGAGTCTTTTGAAACCTCAAGGCTGCCCCCAGTGACACACCTCCTCCAAGGCCATACCTCTTAATCCTTCTCAAACAGTTTCACCAACTGGGGACCAAGTGTTCAAACATATGAGCCTATGGGAGCCAGTCTACTCATACAGAGAACATGCCCCAAGCACTATTTAACCCAACCCTGGGTACAAACCCCAGAGCCAAGATGACAGACTGGTGGGACCCTGGCAGGTGTTTGGGGAGAGGATCCTGTGAAGCTAACGCTGGCACTTAAGATGACTCGACAAGACCTGACCCGCACTCAGATGGAACTCAACACCATGAAAGCCAACTTTGGAGATGTGGTACCCAGGAGAGACTTTGAAAGGCAGGAGAAGATCAACACAGAACTTCAAGAGCAGGTGCTGGTGGGCAGGTAGGGTTTGATATGGTAGGGTATGGTCAAGCAAGTGGGTAGCTAGGACCAATCACCTTGCCTACAGCTGGAAAGTCTGAGAGCTGACTATGAAGAGGTCCGAAAGGAACACGAGTTACTGCTGCAGTTGCACATGACCACACTGAAGGAGCGGGACCAGTTCCATCATGAGCTACAGGAGATCCATCGCACCTCCACCCCTCGACCTGACTGGACCAAATGCGAAGGTAATGATGGTTGCAGGGGCCCCAGGGCCTGCTGAAGGACATGGCCTGGGTTCTAGCTTCCTCTCCCCACCGGCAGGTATCATATTAGGGGGTGCAGAACGCTGGCTAATGCTGGCCGAAGGAAAGAACAGTGACCAGCTGGTGGATGTGTTGCTGGAGGAGATTGGCAGTGGTCTGCTTCGGGAGAAAGACTTCTTCCCTGGTCTGGTAAGAGTCCCTGAGCCAGAGGTCCCTTAAGATTCTGGGGGAACTATCTGGGGCTCTTTCTTGTGTAGAAACAGGGCAACAAAAGGGTCCAGTTGTGAGCTGACACCCACCTTTCAGGGCTTTGGGGAATCTGTCCCTGCTTTCCTTCGGTTTGATGGCCCTGTGGAGAACAAGAAGCCGAGCAAGAAGGAGGTGGTAAATCTCCTTGTAGATGCCTGGAAGGAACGTATTGCAGAGGAGCAGGTCAGCTCTCACTGGTTATAAATTGCCTCTGTGTAGCCTTCAGATTCAGGGTCCTTTAAGGAGTTCCCTCAAGGTGGTAGGGAGCAGGGTGGGGGCTAAGCAAGCCCAGGACATACTAACCAAATATTCTCACCCTACAGAAAGAGTCATTCCCAGATTTCTTCTTCAATTTTCTGGAGCGTCGCTTTGGGATCAATGATGCCATCGCCTGGGCTTACACCATTTTTGAAAGTATCAAGCTCTTCCACTCCAATGAGATCATGAGTCAGTTCTATGCAGTCTTGATAGGCAAGGTGAGCTTTGACCTAGGCCCTACCGGTTACCCTAGCCAAGCAGAAATGGCTTTTGTCCCCAGCACAATGGCTCTGCCCCTTCACTCTAGTAAGCAGCATATTAGTAACTGTTCCCCTCGTTGTAGAAGCTGGAGAGTGTATATATCAACCAAATGGAGACACTGTCCCATCTGCAGAAGGAGATGGCAAATACTGACACTCAGAATGAGGGGTTAATAACCATGGAGCAATTCTGGTAAGAGACCAAGTCAGGCCACTCCAAACTCTACTCCATTATCTTGGCTGGTCAGGTTCTCAGGTATGCAGGAAAAAGGGGAGCCTCACAGGAAGGGCCACAGCCTCAAAGCCTGCTGTCCTCACTGGCTGTGGTGGGACATGCCTGGAATTCTAGTACTTGAGAGATAAAAGCAGGGGAGTCATTTAATTCTAGGCCAGCCTAGAACAAAACTGTTCAAAACATGCCAGGCATGGTGGTGCACGCCTTTAATTCCAGCACTTGGGAGGCAGAGGCTGGAGGATCTCTGTGATTTCGAGGCCATTCTGGTCTACAGAGTGAGTTCCAGGCCAACCAGATTGACATAGAAAGACCCTTTCTCAAAAAACCAATTTAAAAAAAAAAAAAAAAAAAAAGGCAAAACAAAAAGTTTGGGAGACTAAGGCAGGAGGATCATTGAGCTCAAAGACTCCAAAAACAAAAAACCTGTGGAGGGCTGGAGAAATGACTCAGTGGTTGAGAGCACTGGCTGCTCTTCCAGAGGTCCTGAGTTCAGTTCCCAGCAACCACAGGGTGGTTCACAACCATCTATAACAGGATATGATGCCCTCTTCTGGCATGCAGGTATATATGCATACATAAATACATAAAAAACTCATACTTGGGGTTGAGGATTTAGCTCAGTAGTAGAGCACTTGCCTAGCAAACGCAAGGCCCTGGGTTCGGTCCTCAGCTCCAGGGAAAAAAACAAAAAACATCAACAAAAAAAACCTCATACATAAAATATAAATAAATGCCTGTGGAAATACTAGTGGGGATGGCCCAGTTAGACAGCCTCAATCAGTCAGGCCCTGTTGGAATTCTTATTTTCCTATAGCAACATCCTCAAGAATACCTTTCCTCTCAAGAAGGAAGAACAAATTCAGGAGCTAATGGAGGCAGCAGGCTGGGGTCCAGACAACAGCAGTATAGAAGTGTTCAACTACCGAATATTGTTTACTGAGGTGGGTGGAGACACATAACTTGCCACTTCCCTTCCCTAGTACTTAATCTACAGTCAATATGGCCTCACCCTTGCCTTCTCCCACATCCCACTCTGTAGGATGAGGAGGGTCAGAGTGAGCCGTTTGTGCAAAAGCTGCGGGAACAGTATGACAATGAAAAGGAGGCATACTTACAAGAACTGAAGCAGGATCTGGGCCTGGAGCTGTGAGTGACCCTGGGCCCCAGAGTCCTGCTCAGCCATTGGCAAGTCCCTATCAGATAGCATCTCAGGTGCCAGAGTCTCCCTATGCAATGGGCACGATGCTGGGTACTATAAACTACTCAAACCTGACAGAAAAATGGGTGCCTCAATAGTCAGTACAGAGAGAAGAGCTCAAGCCTGTAAACCTATCTTTCTTTCCTTGTGGGGCAGCTCCGATGAGGTGAACCTATTGAAGATGCGTGGGGCCCTGATGAACATCGATCCCAGCCTGGACAAGCAGACGCTGAGCACCTACCTGAGTCAGGCCTTTCAGCTCCCTGTGGCAGAACTGCCATTGGAGGATGATGAGAAGCAGGAGGAAATTGTAGTACAACTTGAGACTGCAATTGAACGGCTTCAGATAGCAGACATCAAGCGTGTAGGACCTCGAGGAGAGCCAGAGCCAACAAGCTAGAAACCTCATGGGCAACTTAAGTACTCCAGTGTTGCTAAACTTCCAGTATAAAATTATTTATCTAAATTTATATCTTCCAGGCTGGCTGGAAAGTCAAGTGTTGGGGTATGGGGTAAAAGGATCTGGGCAGACCCTAAGACATGCACCAAAAAGCAGAAAAACCCATTTGTGAGACTTTATTGGGGCTAGGAGATGAGAAGGAGACCTTGATGATTGTGTGGGTCCAAGCTGTCCAATGTGGGGAGAGGGCAAGTGTTAAGGCCTGGCCACTACTGGGCAGGGAAGACAGAATTGCCGCTGAATGCACAGGGGATGAGTAGCTGCCGGTACTCTAAGGGCAGG
Source organism: Peromyscus attwateri (assembly GCA_902168425.1). Classification (NCBI taxonomy): domain Eukaryota; kingdom Metazoa; phylum Chordata; class Mammalia; order Rodentia; family Cricetidae; genus Peromyscus; species Peromyscus attwateri. The sequence continues at coordinate 14,484 of CABHPP010137157.1, read as the reverse complement.
TACCGCTCCACAAGCACGTGCAGTGAGACTTGATCCGTGACTAGTCCCTGCCTGTATCAGAGGAAAGGAAGGTCAGACCGAATCAGCACCAGCACCCCCATGCTCAGCCTCCCTTTTATGCCCACTTACCGTCGCAACAGCAGCTCTAAATCCTCTAGCTTCACAGTCTTACGGCCAGCATGAGCAGAAAATGCCTCCAGGTCATTGCAAAGGTGCTTGAAATACTTGTCCAGGCTGCCAAGAAGGTTGGGACAGAGCAGACTGAGCAGTCTGTTTATGAAACGGTACTTCTACCCACTCACATGCTAGACTCACCACTTCTCCACCATCTCGAGAGCCTTCTTCTCCACCGGCATCTTAGTATAGAAGCTAAAGAGCTTCATATAGTAGCTCAGTCCAGCCTTGTAGGGGTCTTGGCGGTGCCTAGGACCTGCAGTTCTCTTCCTGGAAGGAAGCCTGGCTGGCACAGACTCCAGAGGCTCTGAACTAAGGACAGGAGCAGACAGAGGTAACTAAAGGCTCTTAATTTTAGGACAAGTCCTGCTAGCTCTGCTGAATCTGGGACTGTTGTTCATTAAGGAGATTGAACAAGAAATGCAACTATCAGCCAAGGGTGGCATGGGGTCGGGGAGGTGGTGATGGCTTACAAATTTAATCCCAGCACTCAGGAGGCAGAGGCAGGCGGATCTCTGTGATTCGCCAGCCTGGTCTACAGAGCAAGTTCCAGGATAGCCAGGGCTACACAGAGAAACCCTGTCTTAGACAAACAAACAAACAAACAACCTGTTCTTTCCCTGTGACCCTGATCCAATATCCTAGACCAGCTTCAACATAGACGCAGGTACCTGCCCAAGCTTGTTGAACCTCAGGTCTCAAATTGGATAGTCTCTCCCACTCAGGAATCCATCACTGCCTGTGCCAAGCCTGCTAATGTCCTTCAGGAAACCTTCTAGAATTACATACTGACCTAAGAGCTTCTCCCTCACCCAGGCTCCTCTAAACTCCTGGAGACAGACACCAGGATGACGGAGAGGCAGGCTATCACTACCAGGCTTGAGCTGCTATGCTTGGCCATCATCTGCGTATCTATGAGAACTTAAATGTGTACAATGCCATCCCCTTCCCAACAACAAGGGTTTCTTACAGTGCAACTCCAGGTGGTGGGGGGGACTCAAGAAGCTGGTGTGGCTGCTCAGCCTGGAGTAAGTCATAGGCGCTGGAGGCTAACTCTGGACTTGCTGAAAAGAAAGAACAGTGTCACGAGGGGCTCCGGCTTGACCACCTCACATAGCTGTACAGGTCTAATCTCCCCCCACCTCCTCTCTCTCTCTCTCTCTCTCTCTCTCTCTCTTTCTTTTTCTGAGACAGGGTTTCTCTGTGCAGCCCTGGCTGTCCTGGAACTCACACTGTAGACCAGGCTGGCCTCGAACTCAGAGATCCACATGCCTCTGCCTTCTGAGTGCTAGGATTAAAGGCGTGCACCACCACCCAGCTTCCTTTTCTTAATTCTTAAGGGCCTCATAGAGCTCTAGATAAGTGATTGCCCCTTATACTCCCCCTGGTCTCTAAAACTACCAGTTCCCAGAAACAGCCCAGGCAAATTTTCTTCTGTATGGCAGGACCTAACAAGCTAGTGACATTAACCTGCTGATGCCTACATTAGGCTCTTACCTGGCCTGCCAGGAGTATCCTCATCCCCCGAAGAGCCTTCTTGCTCCTTGGCCTCCACAGTCTCCTGGGATCCTACCGCTTCTCTTAGTTCTGGAGGCTGAGGCTGTAGCTCCAAGAAGGGTAAAGGAGCAGTACCAAAGCTAGTTCTGCTCACTGAGGGGAGAACAGGCTGAGGCAGCAGTACAGCAGTGACTGAGGATCTCCTGGCCAACCCTGACTCTGCTCTGGGGTGAGGACGAACTCCTAGGCAGGGGTTCTGGGGCACACATATGGGTTGGAGGAGGGAACTCGACCTATGCTAACTCTCCCCCAGGATAAGCCTGGCTCCCAGCCAGCTGCCCCTCATACTCACTATGCTTCTGCAGCCCGGTCCCAGGGCTTTGTGTCCTGCAGCCCACAACTCTTTCAGCACCTTCAACCCCAGAGTGAGAATGGATGGGCAGAGAATGATGCACTCTCAGGGAGCTGCCACCCGAGGGCTGTGAGAAAGGCTGGGTGTCTTCCAGCACTACATCCGTTGGCAGAGTGGCAACAGAGGTTCTATGGGTGTCACCTAGAAACCAAGAGCCAGATAAATCTGTATTTGAGGCCCACCTGCTAATACCTGGGGCTGTCAGGGTGCAGGCAGTGAGATGTAAGGGTCTTCTCTGCCTAAGTGACCTCCAGAATGAGATAACCTTCATTCTAAGCCCTTTATCTTCCACTGCCCTTCTTGCTACTTCTGGTCCTTCCTCTGACATTCCCAGGCCTCTCTAACTTGCTTCCACCTCTGCAAAACCACTTACCTAGGCCTCAACTATCTACTTCTTCCTCTGCTCAGGACTTTCCTCGAGCATAGTGAACTTGTCCTCTGGAATCAGGATCCAGCTTAGGGCTAACTCACCATGAAACCTGTCTTTCTTTTTTTGGGGGGAGTGGGAGGTGGGGTTTTCGAGACAGGGTTTCTCTGTCCTGGAACTTGCTCTGTAGACCAGGCTGGCCTCAACTCAGAGATCCGCCTGCCTCTGCCTCCCGAGTGCTGGAATTAAAGGTGTGTGCCACCACCGCCCGGCTGAAACCTGTCTTTCTAACAAGCTCTAGCCACCATGGTATGCCCCCTTCCTTCTACCCTCAGCCCTACAGTTCAATAAATACACAGACACTAAGGCTAAGCTAGTCTTTTTTTTTTTTTTCTCTGTGTAGCCTTAGCTGTCCTGGAGCTCACTCTGTAGACCAGGCTGGATTTGAACTCAGATCTGCCTGCCTCTGTCTCCTGAGTGCTGGGATTAATGGCATGCACCACCACCACCTAGCTTTTTGTTTGTTTGTTTGTTTGATTGTTGTTTGTTTTTGAGAAGGGTCTCTCTCTCTCTCTCTCTCTCTCTCTCTCTCTCTCTCTCTCTCACACACACACACACACACACACACACACACACACACACACACACACACTCCATTCCTTCATTGGCAACGGAGCCTACTTCCTTGAGATTCCAGCATATACTGAAAGCCAGCTGAGACATCCAGCCTTGTGGACTTAACAAACTACTGGATTCTTGGATCTTCCATTGGTAAAAGCCATTGCTGGCTAGCTGGACCACAGCCTGTAAGCCATTCTAATAAATCACACACACACACACATACACACACACACACACACACACACACACACACATATGTATATAATCCATTGTATTATTATATTCATATTCATTCTCTAAGTTCTGTTCCTCTAGAGAACCCTGACTAACACACCAAAGTGCCAGGGGCACTTTGCAAAGAAAGCAGAAATTCCTCATAGATGCCTGGTCAGGCTTATACAATGTCCTTGACCTCACCAAAAGTGGAACAACCCTAAACTCAGTAGCGCCTCCTGTCTGTCACAGAGTGGTAGCTTCTCCCTAAGCTAGAAGAAGAAATCTCAACCTTACCTGGAAGAGCTGAGGTCAAGGAATTATCTTCCAGATCCTGCAAAAGAGCACCTACATCCACAGGTCGGCGTATGGGACGTCTGCGGGCCAGACCAGGTCTCTTCATTGACTGTGACTGAAGAGGTGGGACAAAGCTGAGGTTGAAGGAGCTGTTAAGATGGAAACAGACACAAAGAAAGCCTGAGACACCACTTCCCCAAAGGAACGCATCTCTTAGAATATGGCCCCCATGCTGTAAGGCTAAAACTAACAGTAAGCATGTTGCAAGACTCTATCAGTCAACACCTCCAACCTCCCCCTGCCCGCCCCCCCAAGCCTCTGCTCCATCAAATCCCAGAACAGGGAAAAGTACCTGGTCAAGGATGAAACATCAGCATTCCCAGGTAGCTCTGTCAGCGCCCATTAAGACAGTGTAAAAAGAACAATCCATAGTGAGTTACTTGGGCCCATGGGAGCTCTCTCAGGTCTCTTCAACCTCCCCAGAGAAGAGGGACAGAACAGAACAGGTGTGTCCTAGGACTCACCTTGGGAGAGAGGCAACCCCTGGTTCACTTCCTGCTGAAATATTGACAATCTCAGCCTTTGCTTCCTTTTGCCAGTGGCTGGGAGACCTGGAGCCTGGGTTGAGGGGGGTTCCAGTTCAGGAAGTTGTAGCTCCAGGCTATAAGGATGGAGTTTGTCTCAGACGTGTCAGAAAGCCCGAGTTTAGTTTCTGGGGACCCCAAAGAGGTGGCTCAGCCTATGAAGGAATTTCACTCTGTGTACCTTCCCGGACTGCTTTCCCGTCTGGAAGACTCCACCATCTCTGGTACTGGTACTGGCTTCACCACTGAGTCTGGCATCACGATAGATGATTCTGGGGCTGTAGAAATAAGGAGAGGGTAGGGCTGACAAAGAAGGCTAACAGAGGACACCATACGACTGAGCACTGGACTAGCACGTAACTTTAACTGACAGGCTAAACACCCACTTACCAGTTAGTAAGATGTTCTTCAGCAGAGTCCGGGGTGTCTGTTCCTCCAGGTGCCCATGGGCTTGAACATGAGCCAATCTGCCACCTGACTATGGGTGAAAGCACCACCAGTCTGTACTTTTGCCTTGAGAACCCCTCAAGTTAGGCTTCAAAACAAAAAAAAAAACGACTTGACTTCAGTGCTCCATAAAGTCACTCATGGAGTGGGAAGGACACACTTACCCTAGTGCCATAGGAATGCCGCCTAGCCGTTGTTTTTGTTTGGCTACCCTGCTTCTTGGAGGAAGGTGTTTGAAGCAGAGTTCTCTGTGCACTGTGTAAAAAAAGAAAAAAAACAGCTTTGAGAATTCCATGGTGGGAGTGAGGATCTAAAGGGTGTAGGGATCATGGTTTAAAGCTTTTTCCCTTCATGGGGAGGGCCCCAGAAACTACTTGTACCTTCCATAGTCCCTATTTTCAGCTTTGGCAACAAGGAAGTGGCTGAGGGCGGCCCTGAGTACGGGCAGACAGGGACTATGACTGGCCTAACGTGGGTGGGGATGGTGAGATGGGCCTAGCAGAGTAATAAAAGATGAGGAGGGGTTAGTCACAGTGAACAAATTGGAAGATATGCTATTCCAAGCTTTAAAGTAACAATCCAAGTAGGAAACTTAAGTGTTTTTACCTTTCAAGTTGTTGTCAAGGTGTGACAATAAGTTCCACATGGATCACCCTAGCCCTATTTTTCCAGTCCAGTGTGTTTCAGAACTCTTATCAGTGCTCCTCAGGCACAGCTCACATCTCATTACTCATAGGTGTAAAACATATCCCAGGGGCTGGCCAGAATGCTCAGTGGGTAAATGCACTTGCTTCCAAGCCTGACATCCTGAATTGGTGCAAGGTGAGAACTGACTTCATAGGTTTCTGACCTACACATACACACACACTCTCTCTCTCTCACACAAACAGTAAATAAATACATAAATACGTGTTGAATGAGGAAGGACTAGGTAGTACCAAGCCTGTAATCCCAGCTACCAGGGAGGTACAGGCAGAAGGGCAACTTCAAAACCTGTCTGGGCTACAGTTTCAAGACAAGCCAAGGCAACTTCGTGAGACCCTGTCTCAGATACCAAAAGGGTTGGAGATATAGCTCGGTGGTAGGGTGCTTAACTAACAGGTAGGCATAAAGCCCTGGGATCAATCACTAGTACCATGGGGAAAAAGAAACACCTTATCATTAACATCTCTCCTCTCGAAAAGGATGGCATTCTTCCAGACTGGCAGATGCCAGCTTCGGTACCTTCTCACTACAAGCCTCCTCGAGACACTCCGAAAAGTCGGACAAAGCCCTGGTCTCTAGAAAAGCATCCTTTCAGTTCCTGCCTGCTGACCTCCCCTGGGAGCCGCAGAGAGCAGGACTGTGTGTTAGGAAAGGTGAGGTCATCTGCAAGTCGGGGTGGATGTCAGGACAACCTCGGTCTGGACTTGAGTAAAACAGCCTAGAAAACAGGGCCTTGTCCTTTGTTTCGAGTGATCCAGCACTGCTGGTCTCTGTGGAGCTCCACGGGTGAGGGTACAACAGCTTAGCCGAGTCCGTTTCGATTAGGATGTAGTCAGATCTCAGCGTCTCGGACTCCACTCCGTTTTCCTTTCCAGACAGGTAGGTACAGCCACCACTCCCCACTCTCACATACTTAGTACGAGCACTCCGTCGTCGCCTCGGGGTGCGCGAATCTGCTGCATCCAGCACGCGCCGTAAGAGCGTGCGTGTTGTCTGATCCGTGTCGAGACTGTAGCGATCCGCCATACTCAGGACCCACCCCTCCTAACTGCTGTAGCTGCAGCAAGGGCCGCCTTCCCGCCGCCTCTTTCGTGTCAAAGTCTCGCGATGCTGCCACATGGCCCCACGGGAACTGTAGTCCTACTGCTGGGAGCCGGTTGTAAGGCCATTGCAAATTGGTTTTGGAGGCCATCTCACATTAAACCTGGGCAAAAGCTTGTAACCAGTTGAAACCTCATGGTTTCTTCATGAAAAAAATTAAGGATTGCCGGGCGGTGGTGGCTTACTCCTTTAATACCAGCACTTAGGAGGCAGAGATAAGTAGATCTCTGAATTCAAGGTCAGCCTGGTCTACAGAGGCAGTTCCCAGACAGCCCAGGGCTATACAGAGAAACTTTGTGTGTGTGTGGGGGGGGGGGGGGGAGGGGGGGGGGGGGGAGGAGGATAATTATTTTAAAAAGGAACTAGGGGGCCGGAAAAATGGCTCAATGGTAGGGCCTGCTCGCTGCTCTTGCGTAGGATCTGGGTTCTGTTCCCAAGTACTCTTTTGGGGGCTCCTAACTGCCAGAAACACGAGTGCCAGGGCATATGATACCCTCCTCTGGTCTCCTCCAGGCATGCATATAGCATCAAACTCTCTAGGCAACCTTCTTGCCTCTACCTCATGAGTGCTTGGATTGTAGGTGTAGGCCACTATGCCAGACTTTAGTGATTTCACACACTTATTTTTTTGTTGTTTTTGATACAGGGTCTTATGTATCAAGCTGATTTCAAAATCCCTACGTAGCCTAAGATGACCTTGAACATCTGAACCTCCTTCTTCCACTTCTTTGTGCTTGGATTACAGGTGTAGTTCCATCAAACCAGTTTCAGTTTTTTTTTTTTTTTAATTTTTGGGAGGCTGGAGAGATGGCTTAGAGGTTAAGAGCACTGGCTGCTCTTCCAGAGCTTTTAAGTTCAATTCTCAGCAACCACATGGTGGCTCACAACCAACTATAATGAGATCTGGTGCCCTCTTCTGGCATGTAGGCATACACTCCGATGGCAGAACACTGTATGCGTAATAAAGAAATCTTTAAAAAAAAAAAAGTTAGCCGGGCGTTGGTGGCGCACGCCTTTAATCC